>JAHWFP010034306.1:26900-61658 GCA_023313725.1 Lithobius niger | reverse complement strand
GGATGCAAACGGACCCCCTCCGCATCCACTCCTCAAGGATCCTTCCTTTGTTGTCAGTATTAGGTCCTCCCCACTGGACATGGTGGCTGTTAAAGTCGCCCAGCAAGAGGAACGGGGCAGGAAGCTGTCGAACCAGGTCCTCCAGGTCACCAACCCCAAAGACCTCATCCGGTGGCAAATACAGCGAACAGACAGTAATATCCAATTGGAAAGAAACTCGAACTGCTACCGCCTGAAATCTAGTGTGCAGAGGCACACTGGCATGCGGCTGAGAGTGTTGAACCAGCACTGCAACACCACCATGTGCACGTGGCACAGGGTCTGCATCCAGACGGTAGACAGAGTAACCCCTAACAACCGGATTATCCGACGCCTTAAAGCAAGTTTCCTGAAGGCAGCAGCACAGAGGTCGCCAATGCGACAGAAGCAGTCGCAGCTCTTCCGCATGGGTCCGATAACTTTGGCAGTTCCACTGAACGATGGAATGCGCAGGCATTAGGACGGGCTTAAGACTGAATCATCCTCCTCAACTCTTCCCCTGGGCGACCCGAAAACATCTGAATCCTCCCCCGAATCAAAAGCCGGAGTGAGGTCCAGAACGAACTTGTCCTCGGAAGGAGGAAAAAGCCCAGGAGAAGTGGAACAGGAAATATCTCCCTGCTCCATGGGTAAAGGGGGATCAAATTGTGGAGGGGACGCAATGGACCCCTCAGCAAGCTGGTCGTTCGACGACTGTTTCACCTTCTCTCCTGGTGGCAACTTCCTCTCGGGTGGTGCTGAGGATGTACCAGCAGGAGCCTTCTTCGACACTTTCTGTGGTGCACTCCGGGCAGGAGGAGGCTTAACTACAGCCTTAACCTGCCTGGGAACAGTTACAAGAACAGGAACAGTTACAGGAACAGGAACAGTTACAGGAACAGGAACAGTAACAGTAGCAGGCTGGGCAGATGTCGAAGGCAAGGCATCAACCGGTTTCGAAGAACCCAAAAGACCCTGCAAAGATGGATGTTGCTGGGTCAACAAAGTAACAAGCATGCCTACCGTGCTCGTCAAAGACCTGAGCTCAGCGCGCAAATCCGCTAAATCAGCAGACTCACTAACTGGGCCAGGCAATGGCGCACTGCACACCTGTGCAAAAGATCTGGTCATCGGTGCTGCCGATAGTTTAGCTTTCTTCCGGGCCTCCGAGTAGGAAAGCCCGTCCTTCACCTTTAATTCCTGCACACGACGTTCCTCTAAATAAACACGGCAGTCCCGCGAAGAGGCCTGGTGCTGACCACCACAGTTGATGCACTGCTCTGGGCCAGCACAATCAGCGCCTTCATGGGCTGCCTGAGCACAGCTAACACAGGTAGGCCTACCTTTACACGAGCCGCTGGTGTGGCCGAAGCGTTGACAGCGGAAACACCGCATTGGATTCGGTACATAAGTCCTGACCTTCAACCGCAGGTAACCGGCAGTAATGTGCTGCGGTGCAACTGGCGTATCAAAGGTCAGGAAAAAGGTGTCAGTTGGCTGGGCACCATTCTCACCTTTCCGCGTCAAACGCTTCACAGCCGTAACGCCTTGTGACTTGAGTTCGTCCAGGATGACATCATCGCTGAGACCCCTCAAATCAAAGCACGTCACGACCCCCTTGCTGCTGTTTAAGGTGCGATGCGGCTCCACACGCACCGGGCATAACCCCAGTGCACCCGCCTTCAAAAGCCTCTTTGCCTGAGCCCCATCCGTAACCTCAACAAGGTATCCCCCAGCACGGAGCCGAGAGACACCCTTCGGATCGGAACCACAGATCCCTTTGAGTGCCTTGTGGACAGCGAACGGACCGAGTTGTGTAACATCTCGGCCCTCGCCTGTCACCACCAAGAACTTCGGGACTTGGTCCCGACTCTTACCAATGTCCGGTAACTGGGCACCAGGCCCAACCATCTCAGGTTCCCTCCTCTGGCGCTTGCTAGTGCGGCGAGGAGGGGAAGAATTTTGGGGGGAAGATATTTTTGCGGGGGAGGGGGGAGAATAAGTTGCCATGGAGAGCAAAAAAGAAGTCGCGGCGGTGCGCCCCCCCAGAAAAGAAAAACCCCGCGCGGCACTCGGGTGATGCAGGGCCGGAAGCCGCATATCCAGGGCCCTGCACCAGGAAGCTAACACCGCCGTCTATCTCGGTGAGGTGGCAGCCTAAGCATGCCGAGAGGCGAGGCCACCAAGGAAGCCGTACACACCACCTCCCTCGATAACCCAAACAGTTCGGGTCCGTGATGCAGATGGATACAGCACAAGCCGCCTCCCCACAACGACAGGACCCGAAAAGTCATAGCCGATTGACCTTAGGCCGGCTCGCCCAGGCCACCCGTCCTCCGGAATAAGGAGCCAAAGCCCGAAAGCCAGGATCTCCGCCTCCACGGATTACTAGGTTGCAACACACGGCCAACATGCTGGGGGATGAGGATGAAAAGCCCAGTGGCCAGAATGGGCAAATCGGAATCAAACCCAAAAGGGGATTCAAACCGCCAAACATCCTCTAAGCAGCCACCCCGGGCCCGGTTTGTCTGGATGTCCCTTCACCTCTTTCGGACTAGTGCTTGCGACGGGTGTTAAACCTGCCCGCCATACACACCGTATGCGCACTCGCAAACCGTAGTGTTGAGGTTGTTAGTGTTCAAGACGGACTAAAAACCCTCCGCCACGCAGACCCCTGGCACACTAGCAAACCGTGATCTTGGGTTCCCTTTTAGTCGCCTCCTACGACACGCAGGGGTACGGTGGGCTTATTCTACCCCCAGCCCACAGGGGGTTGCATTTATTAGTGCGACGCTGATGGCTTACATGTCTTTTTCTAATAGCTGTTCCTTTAGGGCTTTAAGTTTTTTAAGGCTTACATCCGTATTTTATATGCTTAAGCGTTTTTTAATACTAATTTTATTAATAAATGGAGAAAAATGTCATACGAAAAAAATGCACGTATATCGAAAAAAGCAATATACCGTACCTAAGCAAAGCCATTGAACCTCTAAGCATTCGTTTTAGTAATAGGACAATTTTAGTTTTTTTATATATCATTCTGAAAGTATTATCGTTATTTGTGTCTCAATTACATAAAAAGTAGGAATGAGTTTTGGAGCTAGCAATTTTCTTCACTACTTTTAATTAAAGATACGTAGAAAAAAATTGAAAAAGAAAGAAAAAATGGAAACGAATTTAGTGGGACAACTTGTCCTCGACTCCTTTTCTAAGTTATCATAAAAGGGTTTTTCTAGAAACTAAAATATTTACTTATTTACTCGTTTTATTAATTTATAAGTTCTATTTTATTCCGACGTTTCTCCATTCAGTAGCAATTAAATAGGAATGATTGCTTGGTTACTGGGCAGTATGTGCTCTAATTTAAAAATTAAAAAAAGCCGCCCTTTGTTCAAATGAAATGATCTTACTCGGTACCACGTGACGGACGAAGCTGTTGCCATCATATAAACACAGTCTTTTGTGATTCATATACAAAAAACGTAGCAGTCCACGTTTGAAAACTTATTCCAAATTATCTACGTTGAGTGCTTTTCTAATAACTGTAATCCACACGCATTGAAACCCTAAACCGTTTCCTCAGTACTTGTAGTTCGTCTGTTTACCACAAAGGGGCAGCACCTACTGATGCCACGGTATTCGTGCATGGTTGACCAGACACAAGAAACCGATCATAAAACGTAGTTCATTAATTAAATATTAGTGTCAGCTGAGAACATTTAATTAAGCAGTTTTAATTAAATCCGATATTTCTTTCAATTTAAGTCATTTGCGATCCGTTGAAATATGGGATCGGTCTTAGTTTTTGAATTGCCACATAATTTGGTTTGAACTCATCAAAAATTATTGTTGTCCTGTGTCTTGTTATTGATGAGCTCAGCAACCCTGGTCCTGGAATCATGCTTGCATCACTGAAATCAGGATAACACTTGATAAGATTACATTAGCAGCAAGAGAAGGAAAAGGAACCAGTCTGTACGTACGTTCGGTATAATAGTTTAGCTTAATTAAAGAAAAAAATATAATTACGTTAAGTAAAATTTGACGCCACTGAAACGTTACAAGACAAAGTAAAACATGTGGTAGTCGAGTTTTGATTTATAAGAGAAGTTTGAAATTGTGGTCTCAGCTAGCTAGCATTTTTGCATGCTATTTTAATGTAACTACAATATTATTGACACGGAAAGCCAAATGGGCTAGAACTATGCTCTCACCTAGAGATCGAAACAATGAACCAATTTTCAATTTGTATAGCTTAAAATGTTGGTATTAACACCGACCAGGGCCTTTTGAACATGAATTTGATGTGACAGCAGTATTTCCGCAGAGCAATTATTATTGTAGAGCACTGGTCAGAAATGATTAAGTGGAGTAACAAATTTTAGCAAATCGAGCTAAAAACTTGAAATTTGGTAGACAAGTCTGTCTTAACAGTAAAAATCGAACCAGCCATGGGCCCCACATGAAATACCCTCAAGTGCATTCCACGCCCTTTTGCCAGCATCCCCTGTGTGCCCCCTCCCAGGGGCTTGGACAACAAATTCTTACAGATCAAGCCAAAAACACGAAATTTGGTGCACAAGTCATTCTTAGCAGCATAAATCGAATCAGCTATGGAACCTTCAAGAAATACCCCCAAAGGGGCCCCAGCGCCCCCTTGTGCCCCCTCATTGAGCCTTGACCCACAAATTTTTACAAACCGAGCTATATGCTTGAATTTTGGTGCACAAGTCATTCTTTACAGTACACATCGAACTAGCCATGGAACCCCCCCCCCCCATGAAATATCCCTAAGGTTCTTCCCCCCCCCTCTAGGTTCTGCTCCCTTCTTCCCTGCAGCTTCACCAACAAATTATTGCAGATCGAGCTAAAAACATGTTATTTGGCACACAAGTCATTCATAGTAGTACAATTGAACTAGCTATTGTGGTGTCATTTTGCGGATTATTGCGCTCATGTTCCCTCTGATTCTTATTTATCAAGCTTCAGTGGGTATGAAACGTATCGGCGCACCTTTGTACCACTCCGGTTTCGTTAATTATTTCGTGTCATGTTTGTTTCTAATGTTTACCTTTTAAATTATTGTTTGATGGTTGCTCTTGGTTTAGTATTATTTTAACCCTAATTCGTGATACCTTTTATTGACACATAAAATTTCATCTAGTTATCTTGATCATAGCATTACGGTACTATAATATTTTAAACTTATTATGTAAATTTCTCCCTTGCTTTATATACACGGAACTATTCGTCAAAAAAAAGACCATTACGTAACCTGGCTTCTCGTGAGAAGGTTCATTCCTTGTGAGAAGTGTGCGATTTTCCGAATTTCTGTTCGTCACCACGCCTGACGTCATGCAGCTATGACGTATCCACAGCCTCATTTACATTACCTCCGCCATGGAAGTCACAGCTGGTATTCCGTCGTGCCTCGTATGCTGGATGCTACTCGTCTGGGTCCGTACCAATGCCTTGGAAGCCTAGTATACGTCTTGAATGCCCTATGACTGTCTGCTGTTGCCGACATTTCACCTGTTCAGGTATTGAAAACTTTCCCATCACTCGTTTAGCCTAGCTGTCATGGTTTTTGCATAACGAAGATATTAATACTAGCCTAATTCAATAAGTGGGTGTTGCTCCGTATACTGGTTGAGCGTGTAGGCTTAGCAATTTTATGCGTGGACTGTGCGGGTGGTTTTGAGTGAATGCTAGAGTGCGTTTAACTAGCAATTTGTGTGTGTGTGACCAGCAAGACGCTAATATTTCATACAGGTATTTGGGTATTTTTGTAGACGAATGGTGGTCGTAGCCATTATTAATGCCCGTGTTGTATTCTTTTCACAGTTGGTCGCCAGTGAAAAACTTTCGTCGCCTGTAGTGTTGGATGTGCTACAGTGTTCTGCGTTCGCCACATTTTCCCGTCGAGTTGCGTTAATACCTGAAAATTCTAGCTTTAACTGCTTAATTTGTTGCCTTAACTTTCTAGCTTGCTAGATGTCTAATCAATTTCCCAATAACAAAGTTTTATGTCGAAAACCTTGTACGCGATAGAAATAAACCTGTTCACTGAATTTAAGAAAACACTTATAAACCTGGCGTTGTGGGTTTTTTTTTGAGTGCATTTAATAAGCTACTAGTGATCCTCCTCTCTTCCGAACCCGGGCCTTTTCCCTTCCTCCTTTCCCCTTCACTCTCCTCTCCCCCTAGACACCATTACCAACAGCCATAACTACCCCTGTCCTCCTAAAATTCCCCCACTCCCCCCTAAAGAGAGGGCAGGACACTATGAACCCCCTCGAGATAATCTACAAGGCACCACAACGGTCCCCCACCAATGCCCCCTCCTAGAGGCCTGACCAACAAATTCTTGCAGATAGTGCTAAGAATGAAATTTGGTACACAGACATTACTAGCAGTAGAAATCAAATTATAGCTATGGAACTTCCGCGAAATCCTCCAAGGCCCCTTAGTTCTTCCCCCCTATTTCCGCTCCATGAGGTTGATACCCGAAAAATTTTGTTGATTGTACTGAAAGCATGCATTTTGGTACACCAATCATTCCCAGCAGTAGATATTGAACCAGCCATGGATCTCCATGAAATACCACCAAAACCTCCCCAGCATCCCCATCCCCTTCCTGTGCACCCTGTGAAGCATCAATGACCAACAAATTCTTGCTAAACGTACTAAAAACATGCATTGTAGTAGTAGAAAAGAAATCGAACTACATACAGTATCCCATGAGATGCACCCACCCCAAGTGCTTCCTTGTGTCCTCTCCATGACATTGATGATCAACAAATTTTAGTTCGATTTGTGCAGCTAAGAATGACTTGTGTACCAAAATACGTTTTGCTCGATCAGCAAGAATTTGTGGGTCAATAACTTCATACAGGTGAGTGTGGTAGTTGGACAGAAAGGGGCCTTAGGGTTTATCTCGAGAGATTCCATAGCCAGCTCGATTTATAAGCTAAGAGTTGACTTGTGTACCAAATTTCATGGTTTTAGCTCAATGTTCATGATTAGCCTGTAACAGCTGTCCTACACCTGAAGATCGAACCAATGAACCGTTGCTCAAGTTTTACAGCTTAAAACATAGGTATCAAGAAGGCCTATGGCCTTTTGAACACTATTTTAACGTGATACAATTATTGTTGTTCTTCTTGTTGGATAAATTTTGCTCTCACCTAGAGATCAAACCAAAGAACCTATTTTCAATTTTTGTAGCTCTTAAAATTGAGTATTAAAAGGCTCTCTTATAACAGTAATTTTAAGGTGATTACTGTATTCTTTTCTGTGTTATTCTTGCTGAAACAAGAAAAAAATAATGGATATTAGTATTAAAAAACGCCTTAGCGTACAGTATGGATGTAAGCCTTAAAAAACTTAAACCCCTAAAGGAACAGATATTAGAAAAAGACATGTAAGCCATCAGCGTCACACTAATACGTGTAAATGAAGCTCCAGCTTGTTTTTTGGGTCGCTGGAGCTTCTTTTACACGTATTAGTGCGACGCTGATGGCTTACATGTCTTTTTCTAATATCTGTTCCTTTAGGGCTTTAATTTTTTTAAGGCTTACATCCGTATTGTACGCTTAAGCGTTTTTTAATACTAATATTCAAGTAATCCACCAGTGCAAGTGCCAATTACAATTTGTTATTTCTGGTAAGGAGCCCACTTTTTCTGAAGAATAAGAATACTTATATTGGCACAAACGTTTCATGCACATCTTGGTATCTACCCTAAAAATCATAGCCAAGACTCGAGCACTAAAAGGATTTAGTTGTGCCATCATTCATTAAACCAAAATCAAATGCATGTTCAGTGTGTCTCCAAGGTAACTGTAAAACCAAGCACTTTAAAACAATGAAGCTGATACTATACCAGAGCTTCTAAGTATTGTTTGCACGGATCTTGTTGGTCCCTTCCCGACTCCAGCACGGGTTGCTTCAAGATACTTCGCGAACTTTCACTTGTGGTAAAAGCAGATTCATGCAAGTTGCAATCTTGAAAAGTAAAGATCAATTGTTTGTAACAATGTTAGTCTCACAACCTGTCACACTTTAGCCTTCAGTTTGTAATATTTAAGAATAGAAACTAAAGGCTAAAGTGTGACAGGTTGCGAGACTAACATTTTCAAATCTGATCATGGAACCGATTACGACAATGCCCAAATGAAACAATTCGTGTTACAAAACAAACAAACAAACATCAAACAAACAAACAAACATCAATTTCCGCCGCCTTTCTCGCCTCTTCAAATCGAACAGTTGGACTGCTCAGCCGCTCAATAATGAATCTTGCGCTCGTGACTTTAATTCAAGCCATGTTACAAAACAAGTTTTGAAGTGACCTTGTTAGTATGGTGGGCTACATTAGATAGTAGGAATGTCAAGAGTAAAATCTGGTCTCATAAACAAACATGGGAAAATACGAAAATAAAACCAACGATCAAATATTTTCGTGCTATAGGTTTATTATGTTTTGCATTGAAAACCTTCTACTTAAGTGTTTAGAGCTGCGTGCTAGGATTACCATACATAATGCTCAGTTACGACTGACAATTTTCAATAGGAAAGCTATTTTACAAGAGCATATTCATGGTGAAACTCCAATTTTAACCATTGACACAGAACGATACGGACAAGAATTGGATCATTAATCATTCACTTATATCCAACAAGCTAACAAAATCAAGCTAATGAAAATCAAGTCACCACACAAGTCGTAGATCAACCAGAAGCAGGGGCGAATGTCCTAACCTCTATTCAACTGGATGCTAGACTCATTAGAAGCAGATCTCAAAGGGTAGGGAGAATATTTTCAGGCATTAATCACAAGACTTCATCAAAGGGATAGATTCAGCTGTTTTTGCCACAGTTACTGACGATTTTTCAAAAGAAGATGATGATTATATCCTAGCCTCTATGGTAAACCCAAATTCCCGAAAAATGTGATGGAATCTATGGGCAACTCTGATGCAAACCAATGGAAGATTGCAATAAATGATGAGCATGGATGACTTAGCCATCAGTACCAGGGATTTAGTCGAATCACCACCAGAAGCCAGAACCACAGAAAATTAAGTGACAATGACTGGCAATAACAATGACAATTACAGTGGAGGGAAAACAGTGAAAATTAAGTGACAATAACTGGCAAAATAGAGCACTATAAGTAGTTAAAGAGTACTCTCAACTAAACGGCAGCATAAATTTTGAAACATAAATTGCCCGTTGTGACATAATCAACCATAAGACTAAAAATTTCTGTGTCAGTTCAGAACCACTACTTTACATTAGGGGGATTGAAAAAAGTAAATTTTTTATGATGGTTTTGGGGTAGAGCGGAAAAGTTGCCTCTTTTTTCTTCCTGTCAGCACGTGCTTGGAGCTTTTTGGTTTCTTGCAAATCAAGCGGTCCAATGCACATTCGGCACTTTGTTCTCTGATCAGCAAGAAATGTTTGTTCCTTGAATGGGACCTTGGATTCCTTCGGGCAATTGCAGTCTGTAAACGTGGAACACTTACAAGCTGCTATATCAAAAAGAAAGCGTGATTCTCCTTTAAACTTCTCCACCCTTGCTTTAGTTGCCATGCTTTTCTCTATTCTTTTATAAACAGCCTTGATATAGATATAGATCTTGTGATACGCATGAATCATATCAAGGACACGTTTCTTTGAAACTGTCGGAATAGAAGCATCAGAATACATCATTTGCATCTTTGCAGAAACTTGCTCTGCGATGGACGAAAATATGGGTTCCTTGTTACCAGTTATTTCAGATCCAAGACGCAACCTTTCGTAAATGCAGCATTTAAGAACATCCTCTTTTGTTGGAAGCATTCTAGCAAAATCTTGCGGTGATCCAAAAATTGGGCAGACTAATGCTCCTCGCTTTGAAAATTTTGAAGATTTTGCCATGTTTTGTTGCTCACCACTGGCTCAGTTCACGCCCTGTAACAAAAAAAGATTAATAATCATTAATAATTAATCATTACTAAATAATTAGTGGTTAATAATAATGATAATCTGGAAAATCTGCTGCTAAAATAATTGTTAATAAATCGAATTTAAATCTAAAAGTATAATGAAAAAAAGCGTATTTGTCGATTTTTGGGTAATTTCAGGCTCCTTGCCAGAACAGAACATATTGTCCGAGGGGCGTCAAATTTTGCACAGTAATTAACCATACATAGGTGCAACTTTTGCACACTACCGCAAAGTGCTGTGTCATTTGGAAAAATAAAAAAAATTTTTTTTGGCGATTTTACTAAATTTTTGAAATTTCAAGTCCCTTGCCAGAACAGAAGACATTATCCTAGGGTGGTGAAATGTTGCACGGAAGTTACTTATGTATAGAGGCAACTTTTCCACTCTGACCCAAAACCATCATAAAAATTTACTTTTTTCAATCCCCCTAAAGGCCGTATATTTAATTAGCTTGTTCGGAGAAGAGGAATGCTTCCACATGGAATAAATTTAAGACTTTATAGTGTCAGGTCAAGAAAAAACGTTTGGCGCATATCAAGTGAAGCTTATATGGCTTAAAACAGTCAGGTAGAAGATGGTACATCTGCTTTAACCAAGTGATGAAGAAGAATGGAATGACGAGGTGCCACTCAGATGCGTGTGTTTTATGATATGCACGAAGGCAAAGCAGTATGTGTCCTCATCGTGCATTTATATCACATAGCAACATTCATCTTCAATGACAAGATGTGTCAGCTCGCAAAAGCATTATTTACAAAGAGTTTTAGGAATCGCCCACTTGGACCTACCAACCATATGTTAGGAATAAAATTCTCCAAAGCCAACGATGGTTCTGTGATACACAGTCAAACTGAATATGTAAAGAGAGTTCTAGCAAGATTTGAAAAACAAAATTGTACTCCTGTTACAAGACCAATTATAGATCGTGGACAAGTCAGTGAAGAATTGTTTGAATGACCCGACAAGATACCACTGAGGAAACTTGTAGGCTCAACGACTTTGTCCATCCATCCGTCTGTCGCTTTTTTTCAACTTCGCAACGTTATCAGATATTGACGACCATTGTTTACAACGTTAGATTCAGAGTGAGAAATTAGTTAAATAACATGGCAAATTAAAACATCGTTACTTCCTTCTAGCTAATGTAATTCTTCGACGTAACTAAATTAAATGACAACATTTTGATCGTCGAATTAAAATCCTAAGGGTAACACTAAATAAAAACAAATGGATTTTATTACGTTTGTAATAGTCTCGTCGCATTGTTGCGTGAATGAACAGGCTTATAGTCGAACCAAATTCTCAGCTAGGCCTATATCTGCTACTTACGAAATTTAAACTGCATTTTTTAAATTAGACCAAAAATCATGTTACCATGACAACGTCAAGTTGCTACGAGTCGCTGCTTCACCAACAGCGTCTCTTTCGTCACTTCCCTACTACCACTGATCTATATAGACTACGTTGCACGTTACGTTGTAACACTGTAACTGTGTGTCTGTAGGCGCACCATGTTGCAGAAATGAATACGCTTACTATACAATCCATATCTCCGTGAGCTGCTACTTACGAAATTAAAACTGCTGGTTAAAATTATGCCTAAAAGCTGACAATTACGCCTAAAATCTAACACATCTTTAACCGACAATAATTGTGATGGTTACTGCTTTTAGATTAGTATAATAGAGATAGCTGTTGTAGTGCATGAAAGAGGTGTGCGCCTAAACATTGGAAGTGGAGGAACTGTACAGAAGACCGGTGCGACTAGGCAGTCGCTGTAGCCGCTTGTTTTATATTGCGAACGGAACATTACCCGACATTGCTTTTGCCATAAACTGTTTGGCCCAACATGCTTCCGCCCCATATCAAAGAAGATTGGCAAGAAGGTAAAGATCTTCTTCATTTCTTACATGGACGAAAAGAAGAAAATTTGGTAAAATGTTAATATACAACTGGAAGAAAGATTTAAACTGATTGAGATCACGCAAGTAATATATCTACAAGATGACCTACTACAAGAATTGTTGCAAACTACCAAACTATTCCATTTCTGTGGGGGTCCAATCTTCCACGAACTGTTTCCTTCTCAACAATGGAATCCACTTACTAAAGTGATTTCACATGGCTTAAAAGAATGTCTGTGGACTAAGCAGCTGTTTCTCGGATTACCCAGATAAACAAGATGAAGCCCATGCTATTATTCACAGAGACTAAAGATCCCATTTAGTGAGTTATGTGGAAAAAATCCTGCATCAAGCACAGACGTATCATCTACCATCAGATTCGTTAGGGGATCGAAGGCCAAAGTGTAGAAATACACTATGTGCCCATTAAATATAACATGCGATAGCCAATTTACTCTCCAAGGCTCAAACTGGAATAAATCTAACTTTTAAACTGACCTTTTACATGGACTTAATTCCAAGTTAATCTATTCATCAGGAGGAGGAATGTGATATGTTCATTTTGAATGACGCCATATTGTGTGCATCTACATGTCTTATTGACTTGTAAACGGATTGACTTGTAAACTTCAGAGCAGGAGACCTTGCCAATTTTTAAAACAAAGTTGAGTGTTTCCAGCACATGGCTAGAAGTGTATTTCCAGGCCTATTAGTTTTCAGTCCTTTCCACAAATTGAAAATGAATATGATACAATCTGTTTCCATTGGCGACCATTTGCTATTTAATGAGGGACTGATGCTAAAAACTTCTTATGGCTGGGAGCCAGGATGCACGTCGCCCACCCCTTTTTAAATGTATATTGTGAATAACTTCTGTAGATTTTCTTGTAAATAACCCAATTGATTAAAACAGTTATTGTGTTGAAGTTCGAAAGCTTGAGATCAGGTTTTACGGTTTTTTTAAATTACCCTCTAGCAATTGTTTTTGCGTCATGCTTTTCATTTGATTTGTGAGCAGAAATTCTTTCTTTCACTGTTTGCTGTGTCTGTCAGACTTAGGTAGCCTTGTATTTCTAGTGGCTAGAATGTTTCTTTCTTATCGGTTGTAATTTGTGGTAAGAAATGCTGCTTAAGATTGGGGTGATTGCATGAGATTAGCCAAATGTTAGTCCCTACTTACCACAAATTACAAACGATAAGAAGGAAAAATGCTAGCCACTAAAAATATAATTTATCGAATCCCCTTTTCTGAACCTACATTCAAGGCTACTTTGCAACGGAAATTCTTTCCCGTAATCTTTGCTGTGTAAGATTATGGGAAAGAATTTCGGCCTACGAATTGAATGTAAAGCATGACGTAATAACAAATTCTCTTGTCCAACATAAAATTCATACTGTTGCTCACCAATTAGGATAAAAACAGGGCACTCCCTAGACTTTGAAAACATTTCTATTTTATACACTGAAAAGCAATCGACATCAAGGTTGAATCTTGAACCTTCATAATTTTGTCTGAAACCCTTTAGTACATAATCACGTTATTCCAGAAAATACGAACATTAAAGAATATGTTCCAATTATAAATAAATTAGTATTAAAAAACAATTAAGCGTATAAAATACGGATGTAAGCATTAAAAAACTGAAAGCCGTAAAGGAACAGATATTAGAAAAAGACATGTAAGCCATCAGCGTCTCACTAATACGTGTAAAAGAATCTCCAGCAACCCAAAAAACAAGCTGAAGATTCTTTTTCACGGATTAGAGCTTTTACATCGTATTTTATACGCTTAAGCGTTTTTTTTAATTCTAATATCCATTTTTTTTCTTCTCTCAGCAAGAATGACACAGAAAAGAATACTGTAATCACCTTAAATTAACTGTTATAAGAAAATCTATTTAATACTCAATTGTAAGAGCTATAAATTTGAAAATCGGTTCTTTGGTTCGATTTCTACATGAGAGCAAAATTTCTCGATGAAGAACAACAACAATAATTGTAATCACATTAAAATAGCGTTGAAAAGGTCATAGGCCTTCATCATACGTATGTTTTATGTCGTAAAATTGAGCATCGGTTCGTTGGTTCGATTTTCAGGATTGGTACAGCTGTTACGGGCCAGAATTTGGGCTAATTATCAACATCGAGCGTTTGAAATTTGGTACACAAATCAATTCTTAGCTCATAAATCGAGCTAGCTATGGAATCTCTCGAGATATTCCTTAATGCGCCTTTCTGTTCCCCTTCCACACCCACCTGTAGTACTACGAATTTTGGTAATATGAATTTTCGCCAACAAAGTCCAATTTCCAATTCCAAATTCCAATTTTGGCCAACAAATGACAAACAAATTCTTGCTGATCGTGCTAAAACGTGAATTGGTACACAAGTCATTCTTAGCAGTACAAATCGAACTAGAATTTGTTGATCATCAACCTCATGGAGAGGACACAGTGAAGCACTGTAGGGTGGGTGTATCTCATGTAGTTCCATGTGTAGCTGGATTTCCACTGCTACAATGGATGCTTTTAGCACATTCATCAAGAATTTGTTGGCCATTGATGCTTCATGGGGTGCCTAGGTGGGGGGGGGGGATGCGGGGGGAGGCTTGGTTGGTATTCATGGGGATCCAGGGCTGGTACAATTTCTACTACTAGGAATGATCTGTGTACGAAAATGCATGATTTCATTACGATCAACAAGAATTTTTCGGAAATCAACCTCATGCAGTGGGAATAGGGGAGGGGGAAACGCTGAAGGGCCTTGGAGGATATTATCGCGGAAGTTCCATAGCTAGTTTGATTTCTACTGCTAACAATTACTTGTGTACCAGATTTTATTCTTTTAGCACTATCTGCAAGAAAGTGTTCGTCAGGCCTCAAGAAGGGAGCACGTGGAGGGGAGGGGATCGTTGTGGTGCCCTGTACTGTAGATTATCTCGAGGGGATTCCATAGATAGTTCAATTTGTACTACTATGAATGATTTGTGTATCGCAATTCAAGCGTTTAGCCTGATCTGCAATAATTTGTTGGTCAAGCACCAGAGAGGGGGCACAGGGGAGCGCTAAAGGACCCCTTGGGATATTTCGTGGGGGTTCCATGCTTGGTTTGATTTGTAATGCTAAGAATGTCTTGAATGCCGAGTTTCATCCTTTTTGCTCCATCCGCAAGAATTTGTTGGTCAAACCTCAGTGAGTGGGCACAGGGTAGTGCTAGGGTCCCTTTTTGGGTATTTCATGTGGGTTCCAAGGCTGATTAGATTTATGCTGCTAAGAATGACTTGTGCACCAAATTTCATGATTTTAGCTTGATCTGTAAGAATTTGTTGCCAAAGCCCCTGGGAGGAGCACTAGGTGGAGGGTGCTGGGATGGGGCAGGTGCTGAAGACACTTGGGGGTATTTCATGGGGTCCAAGACTTGTGTACCAAATTTCATATTTCTAGCTCGATTTGCAAAAATGTGTTACTCCACTTAATGATTTCTGCCCAGTGCTCTACAATAATAATTGCTCTGCCGACGATAATACTGCAGTCACATCAAAATCATCAAAATCATTCTAAAGGCCCTGGTTGGTGTTAATACCTACATTTTAAGCTATAGAAATTGAAAATCAGTTCATCAAATTGAAAGCCCTAAGACGTGTCCATACCTACGTTTTAAGTTATAGAATTTGAAAATCGGATCAGTGGTTCGATCTCCAGGTGAGAGCAAAGAGTCCCAACAACAACAACAACATCAACAAGAACAGCAACAAGAAATGGCCATGCCGTGGATGCCAAACGGTTCGATTGTTGTCATTAAAATTTGTAATGCGGTGAAATAGTTATGACACGACCCCAAATACCGAATTTCGTTGGTCTATGCCAATTCTGGGTGAAAATTATAGAAGTTCAAAGTTTGACGTTTAACATGGAAGTTCATGCTGAGGTTTACATAAGAACTCATGCTAAGGACTCATGCTAAAACAGCATAAGAACCTATTCTCTCTCTCTCCCTCCTCGGCAACTCAACTCAGCTTTTGCATTGCTCAGCTCTACTTCACGCAAGGATAAATTAGTTGCAGCAAGAATTACTTCTCACTTCGCTTCTGCACTTGTAGGGTGAAAGTGTTTTACCAATGACGTTGCTGCAATGTCAGAATTGGTCAAAATTACAAAATATTTTATTTTTATTTTGTACGTTCCCTTTAAAACGACAGTGAATTGGCGTACTTTTCAGTTTCTAGTTCTGTTTAACGATGCTTCTTTGCTGATTGTGGTCTGTATTTGGTAACAGGGCACTGCGTATCCCAAAACGTCGTGGTGTTGAATTATTTGCACTTCATTGGGTCATTTTACTGTAAAGATGCCTGATAAACGTTTAAATATTCAATTTACAAATTTTTTCCATTACAGAACTTTTTTGTCAATAGAAAAGGTGCACTTGATCCTTGTCTTCCCCTTTCCTGGTTGCAACTCTGTAATAATAATAATAATAAATGAATAGTTTACCACATTAATGTGGAAGGTGTACCAGAAGGGATGTGATCCACTGACACCGGAACTGATTTACGTCTAAGAAAGCTAGCAAAATGCAAGGGTGTGAAGAAGATACTAATTAAAAAAAAAAAAAACAATAGAAAACTGAAAAGCCATAAATGATCTAAAGATTTCTCTTAAGAAATTTGCGGAGATCCTGAGTCATCAGCATTCGGCGAAAGCCTGATTCCGTGTCCATGCATACTGTCTTAGAACTTAGGGCATTCCACACTGGGACCACACGAACAGAGAAACAATTTTTCCGGCATTCCAGTCTTAAACCAGGAACGGCCAACCGCCAAAGGTGACCACGGGTGTGATATGTAGTGGGTGCTGGATCAAAAAGTGGTAAGTCCACTGAGATAAGTCCTCGAAGAATCTTGTAAGTAAGGATGAGATCAAAGCGAAGTCTTCTAAGCTCAAGAAGTTCAAGTCCAGACCGAGTCAGGCGTTCAAAGTGGTGGACATGTCTCAATCCAGGAAGTCTCTTGGTAAACGTCCTTTGGACTGACTCCAACAGATCAATATCTTTAGCAAGGCTAGGAGACCACACTGGGGTTGCATACTCCAGCAATGGTCTAACAAACACCTTAAATGCCCATACCTTAGTTTGAGAATCCCCAGAAGTGAAGCATTTGTTCACCACTGCTAACCGTTGAAACGCCTGAGCGCTGACCTTTTGACAGTGTAAAGAAGGCTTCAGATTTGAAGTGAACCAGATCCCCAGATCCTTAACTTCATGGGTTGGTTGCAAGATCACGCTGTCTAAACTATAGGGATGACATATGTCATCATTACCAGCACGAAAGAAAAGACACTTCTGGATCGAAAGTAGCAATTGCCAAAGGTCAGCCCACGCTGTAACTGCATTAATCTTCTCTACAAGAGCCAGGAAACCGTCCGAAGAAATATTTTCACAGCCAATTTTGAGATCATCTGCAAACTTAACGCCAAAGGTGTGATCACCATCAAAAATTAGGTCATTAATGTAAATCACGAATAGTAGTGGACCGAGCACAGACCCCTGAGGTACACCACAGGGTACAGGTGTTACGGACGACAATGTCCTCTCAATAATAACCTGCTGAGAGCGATTTAATAAAAAGGCCAATAGCCAATCCCAAAGCCTTCCAGTAATCCCGCAGCCTAGAACTTTCTGCAGTAGTTTTCGATGGATAACTGACTCAAAGGCCTTTTTAAAGTCAAAGTATATAGTGTCATATTTAACCCCGACATCAACTGCAGACGTCCATCTATCAAGAACGTTCAAGAGCTGATGAGTTGCAGAACGGTATGGCAAAAAACCTTATTGGTCTTGTCTGATGACAGAGAACTTTCTCAAGTAACGTAGAAGTGTATCACGTACAATTGATTCCATTACCTTACAAGCGACACATGTCAATGCAATGGGTTTATAGTTAAGTGGGTCGGATGAAGAGCCCTTCTTGAATACAGGGACCACAAAAGCAGTGCTCCAAATTGCAGGAAGTGTGCCCTGGTCAAACGAAAGTGTAAAGAATTTACTAAGTGGATAGCAAATCTCAACTCTAATCTGTTTAAGGAGAAAGGCAGATAGACCATCAGGGCCACAGGAAGTGCTTGGCTTGAACCGGTTTAATGACTGAAGAACATCCTGCGAAGTGAAAAGAACCTCCGAGCAAACTACTGTCATGATGTTGGGGAGAGGGAATATTACCACTACCATCATCCAAAATAACACTTGAGGCAAAAACCCTACCAAGCGCTTCCGCCTTTGATACGTTATCTGTAATGAATGTGTTGCCAACCTTAAAGGGTGGCAGAGAGCGTTGTGTTCTGGTTTTTTCACGATACAATTTGAATAATGCCAAGGGATTTCCCGCGCGGATTGCTTTGGCTTCCCTTTTGCTATGCCAAGCTTCCACAGTATTAGCGTATAACTTTTTCTGGGAGTTGTATTTAAGAAGCGAGGTTGGACTGTGATCCCGTTTGTAGCACCTCCAAAGAATTAATTTGCAGTACTGCATCTTAGAAATGTACTTAGGATAGATAGAACCATTCCTTACTGGTTTAACCCTAGGGGTTTCGCTACAGTGAATAAAATGTCCCTCCAGGATGCTCCTGAAACAATTCCACGCAGCATCGATTCCCGGGTGGGCCTTAAAAACCAATTCATCCCAATTTAAATCTACCAAAGATGCCCTGAGTTTAGAGAAGTTTAGTTTCCCGGTTGGGGCACGATCAAGGGTGCCGGCAGGA
Source organism: Lithobius niger (assembly GCA_023313725.1). Classification (NCBI taxonomy): domain Eukaryota; kingdom Metazoa; phylum Arthropoda; class Chilopoda; order Lithobiomorpha; family Lithobiidae; genus Lithobius; species Lithobius niger. The sequence continues at coordinate 42,988 of JAHWFP010034306.1, read as the reverse complement.
ATGCCTAGGTGAGAAAGTGCTCGATTAACAGGAAAAGTAACTACACAGTGGTCACTATTACCAAAGTGGGCACCTACATGGAGATCAAACATTACCCTGTCCTCATCAGTGAAGACTAGATCAAGAATATTTGTTCCACGTGTAGGCTGTCCGACCAATTGTCTAAGGCCCAGCGGTGCCAATTTTTCCAAGAAAATACGGTGTTGCAGATCCCCGGCCCAATTGCGAGCCCAATCCACAGAGGAAAGATTAAAGTCCCCCAGAAGAATGGTGGAATGCCCGAAGCTAACCGAGTCCAGGATGAATTTACACACACTCAAAACCATATCCGCATTGTAACTATCAGGTAGGTAGCACATGATGAATGACAGTTTGCAATCAGGCATAGTCAATACCATCCCCTCCACAACCTCCGACACCTTCACAAGCGCCACATGCAAATCAACCCGGTGAAGAAAAAGTAGGCCCCATCCTCTACTACCCTTATCACGCCTAAGTCACCCCAAGTCACCCCCTTATCACCCCAAGTCAGCCAGATACTTTTTCGTTAGTTTCAAAGGTTAAGTCCAGTCTAACAAATAATCGAATGCATGAAAATAAGTCAAAATAAGTTACGATTGTGGAGAACAGCTTCTTTGGATCCTTTACGGCAATGTTCTGGAATAGAATCTTACATTTTTTAAATTAGGAAAACACATGTAGCAGAGATCACTGTGAACGAAGGTAAGGATGGTTAAAATTTGTCATTAAAATGGCATAAGGAGTGTCGGATTGGGTTGCCGGGAACTCGGGGTGGATCCCCTCATAGCGGAAGCCCTTGTTTACCTGAACATCAATAACAAAATTTGAAATGAATTCATTGCATCTCCTAGTGCAGGAAAACGTTTCAAATTCACGCTGATTTCTTAAAAATACGTTAGCTTAGAGCGCTCCTCACCTTCCCTAGCCGAGGTCCCCCTGCCCCTTTCCATGTGCGAGGGGCCTGAGACCCCTGCCATACATGTCTGGGCAGGTCCGACGCCTCCCAATCAGAAACCAACTCGTTCAACAGCAGTAACACGAGGTTCATGAGGTAATTAAATACGGATGCAAACCTATTGACATTCCCTTTTGTACTTTCGTGTCAGACTACCTGAGCGTAAGAATTTAACCCACGACTTTAGAAAACAAAGGCCAAAATTTACAGCTAAGCTATAGGTCTAATGATTCGGCCTCCATAACGAGTTTTTCATGAAGCTCTACAAAACATTATTATTTTTTAGAACGTTTTTACTCTAGTTTAAGAATGTTTTGATTATCTTAAGATATTAGAGACCAAGGTTAAAGTTTAAAAATTAAATGTTATTGGCGGAGCGGAGCGAGCGAAGTGAGTATAGCGTAGCCTACAATGGACACCAAATTGCAAAATGTTGGTTGGTTGGACGATTGGTTGGCTGGATGTTAGGTTGCACTTTTGTAGTATGAGTGGAGCCCAAAAGAAAGGTCGGATTGGAATGAAATTTGGTACACAGCTTGAAATCTCTAAAAGTGTTGGTGAGCTAGAATTTGCCGTAAATTGACCAATTATTATGGAAGAAATTACAGTTTTTGGAATATATTTCGAACACTCACCGTTGTAAATTTGGAGTCCTGGTATCCTGGATAGTACAATTGTTAAGCAACATAATGATGCACATTGAGCTAAAAACATGAAATCTGGAAATAAGTCATTCTTAGTAAAACAATTCAAATCAGTCATGGAACCCCCATGAAATTCCCTCAAAGGGCCTCCAATCCTACCGTGTACTCCCCTTCCTGAGACTTGCTCAACAAATTCTTTCAAATCAAGCTGAAAACATGAAATTTGGTACGCAACTTACTCTTAGCAGCACAAATCGAACCAGCCATGGAACGCCCTTGAAATATTTAACTATTGTTGAGCCTTTGGCTTTCCGTCTTTAATATCCCCCAAGGACCTCCGACGTCCCCCCTGTGACCCCTCCCTTAAGCTTGATAAACAAATCCTTGAAAGTCGATCTAAAAGCATAACATTTGGTATGGAAATCATTCTTAGAAGTGCAAAGTGAACCATGAATACTCCCAAGGATTCCCAGTGTCTGACCCCCGCCGTATCCTCCTGAGGATTGGCCAATAAATGCTGGCCACAAGTTATTCTTAGCAGTACAAATCGAACTAGTCATGATACTCCCCATGAAATACCCCAAGGACCCCAAGCGCCCCTCCCCCGCCCCCAGTCTTCCCCCGTGAGGCTTGACAAACAAATTCTTGCAAATCGAGATAAAAGCATGAAATTTGGTACACAAGTCATTCCTATTAGCACAAATCGAACCAGCAACGCAACTCCTATGAAATACTCCAAAAGAGCACCTACCCTGTTTCTCCTCTCTGAGGCTTGACCGAAACATTCTTGCAGCTCAAGCTAACAGCATGATATTTTGTACACAAACAAGTCATTATTGACAGACCAAAGGGAATCAACCCTGGAACCGATGAAATACCGCCAAGGCACATCAGTGCACCCTTTTCTCCTTAAGGCTTCACCAATAAATTCTTGCAACTCGAGCTAAAAGCATAAAATTTGGTACGAAAATCATTGTTAGCTGTACAAATCGAACCACTCATGGAATCCCCATGAAATACCCCAAAGAGCCCCCATCACCCTCCTGTGGTCCTCCCTCAGGCTTGACCAACAATTTCTTCCAGACAATTGCGCAAAAAGCAATAAATGTTCTATACAATTCATTATTAGCTTACCACCCATGCAGCCCGATGAAATACCTCCCACAAGACCCCTCGAGCCCCCTCCGCTCCTCCCCGAAGCTTGACCAACAAATTTGTGCGAATCATGCTAAAAGTATGAAATTTGGTGCACAAGTCATTCTTAGCAGTGCAACTCGAACCAGCCATGGAACCTCCATGAAATATCCTATGGCTCCCAGCACCTACCTGTGTTCACTCCCTGAGGCTTGATCAAAAACGTTTTTCAGATTGGGCTGAAAACATGAAATTTCGTAAACAAGCATTGTTTGCTGTACAAATCGAACCAGCCATAGAACCCTTCATGATATACCCCAAGGCACCCAGCAACCCCCTCTGTCCCTCCCATTAGCTTGGCCAACGAATTCTTGTTAATCGAGGAAAAGAAGGAAATTTGGTACACAAGTCGTGCTTAGCAATACTAATCGAACCAACCATGCAACCTCCTAGAGGCATGATATTTCAATCCGCTCCACCTGTAATAGACCCAAAGTCTGTTTCCTAGTATTACATTATTATTGTATCCTTTTAGTCACTGTGTTGATACTGTGTACAAAAATATGTATTTGTATTTCTTTTTTATTCGTCGTTTCGTTTAACATCACCTATAGTGGTGACTATACAGCAGGTATATATATTCCTATTAGTGTATATTACAATTGCAATAAAGGAAGGAAGATCACGAAAGGAAGGGCGCGCCAACACATTAATTATTTGCATCCGTACTGTAACAAATCTGACCCTATTTTTAGCCGACAAAACAGTACACAGTTAAATAGCTATAGACAAATGACCAGTAGAGTCATTGTGATGAAAGGGGCGAGAAAACAGAGCGCAAACTATGCAGTTGCAGGTAAACAACCACACAAATAAATTCATAATTTAACAGGTATAAATACAAACAATATTATTGAAAAACCTTTATTAGTGCATGCAAATGTATTTTTTATTGCCAAGACTCGTCACCCGTTGCTTATTCACGATGTTTCATTATGTTTCTTGATTTAAAAAAAAATTAAACCATGCATCGCTTAAAGCAGACTTTATGTTGGTTGCTGTTGTAAGGAACGTAAAATATTTAACGAGAAAAGGTGGGATCAAGTTTAGTCATTGGATGCCAGGCACACAAAAGCATTGGGCGAATCCGGTTTGATCGCAAAGCAGACCAAAAGCTAAGCAACGAAGTAAATAGTGCTATGGGTTAGGATTTTGCCCACATAATTATTGGGTATTTGTTTCAAACTTTCAACATTTCTGAAGAGAAGAGTGTACTGCCACGGAAGCAGGTAATGTATGTTTACTGCAATATGGTTTCAGAAATTAAATAATAGTGAAAATCATTCCATATTGTATGCACTGAAAAGTGCATCGGAGTAGCAGAAGAAGTGCTAACGATTTTCTTGAACTAATTAATTTTTTTAAATCATTTTGACGCATTATTATTTGCTTTAAAAACATGTTCCAAAAATAATTTGGTCAACTAAGGGTTTATTAAAATACGGCACATTAACTCCGTAAAATGGTAAAACGTTAACTATTGGAATTTATTACAACATTATTTATTGTCCTTAGTGACACGTAGTAACTTAGCTCTTGGCTGTACGCCCCACTAACATTCACTAAAATAAACACAATATTATTTTTTTGTAGTATTAATGATATTCCAGCAAAGAGAAATGGCATGTCGGTCGTGATTTTCTCCTCGTTTGCATTATGACAGTTTGATCGTTTCATCAAGGTTCGGATCGTTCAATGAGGTTCATTGCATCAATCCAGTTGAAATATGTATGCCATTTAAATTATACATGTTAGGAGTGTACATCGATTTAATTTACGTTATGTTTGGTTGAATTAAAATCTGTAAAGTCATTGATTTAGGATAGTTAGCGATTAAAGTAAATGCTTTTATAAATACATTTGTAAATACCTACTGATCACGCCACATGCTACTCGCTAAAGCATCTTCAGAAACGAAAAAAGCCTATTTACACGAAATGTGGCACATAACATAGTCGTGTTAACCATCCGGTCATTTTGTCCCATATGCTAGGCACTATGGCAGTATTAAGAGTGTCAACTAAATACCGTTATAGTATTAATCTGGCACATGAGATAGTCATGTTAAAATGATCAGGCCACCTTGCCCATATGATAGGAACTATGGCAGTAGTGAATAGAATGTAAACTAAATACTGCTACAATATTAATCTGGTAAATGAGATAGTCGTGTTAACCATCAGGCCACCTTGCTCCATACGCTAGGCACTATAGCAGTATAGAATAGAGTGTCAACTAAATACTGTTATAGTATTGATCTGGCACATGAGATAGTAACTGTGTTAACCATCTGGCCACTTTGGCCTTATGCTATGCTCTATGGCAGTATTAAATAGGGTATCAACTAAATAATGCTGTAATATTAATCTGGCACATGAGATAGTCGTGTTAACCATCAGGCCACCTTACCCTTATGCTATGCTCTACGGCAGTGTTAAATAGAGTGTCAACTAAATACTGCAGTAGTTTTAATCTGGCACATGAGATAGTCGTGTTAAACATCAGGCCACCTTGCCCCATATGCTAGGCACTATAGCAGTTTTGAATAGAATGTCAACTAAATACTGTTGTAGTATTAATCTGGAACATGAGATAGTCATGTTAACCATCAGGCTACCTTGCCTCACATGGTAGGCACTATGGCAGTATTGAATAGAGTGTCAACTAAATACTGATTTAGTATTAACCTGGCACATGAGATAGTCGTATTAACTATCAGACCACCTTGCCTCACATGCTAGGAACTACGGCAGTATAAATTAGAATGTCAACCTAATGCAGCAACAGTACCTATGTAGTGTATCGGGCAAAGTAGGCTGATGGTTAGCACCAATATCTAATGTCCCGGGCTTGAACCTGACCTTAGCTCCTCCATCACCTGTCATTTGCGTGAAGTGAGGGGCCCTGTGATTTCTCGTGGTCATGTCGAGTGTGACATGTAAAAGAGCTCATATTCCCTCAAATAACTCAAAAAAATTAATATTTTTTATCATTACGCTTATGATGGAACCACGCTGTTTGAAACCATTAGTATAATACAAGTTTTTATTGTGATTTGCTTCTGCTTCTGACTTCAAGATCTCAACACGTTACGTAAAGCAAATATCCATTCCTTGTAAGCTCTAATGAGCTCATATTGATTCAGATAACTAAAAAGATCGCAATAAGCTCAAATCATTACTTTAACCTCTTGTATCCACACGTGAATAAAAATAACTAAATATAGTGATAAAAAGTGAGCTTTCTTATGATTCCAAGGCAAGCAGTGCTCTACAAGTAAAGCTCAGCCGGGTGTATCTAAAAACATAGGGATGCAAGATCACTGCGTCTCTGTAATACTAAGAATTACTCGCACTCAGAAGAAAAATAACTAAGTCTAGCAACGAAAAATTAGCTTTGTGAGGGTTCCCAAGGAACCAGTGCTTTACGTGCGAGTAAAGCACAGCCGGGTGTATCTCGAAACATGCGGACACAAGATCAAATTGCATCCCCGAAATACTACGAATCGCTCGCACGAGAATGAAAATAACTAAGTCAAGCAACGATAGTGAGCTGTGTAAAGGTTCCCAGGAACCCACGTCTTTACTCGTACGAGTAAAGCACAACCGGGTGTATCTCGAAACATCGGGAAACAAGATCAAATTGCTTCTCCGAAATACTACGAATCCCTCACAAGAGAATGAAAATAAATAAGTCTAGCAACTATCAGCAAGCTTTGTGAGGGTTCCCAGGTAACCGGGGCCAGCGATCACATCGTATCACCAATCTGCTTACATACAGTACTCTAATAACATCATCACAGCTTTCTTTGTGGTTTCAAGGTATTAAAAATAAAATTGCTACTACGGCTATAATTTTTTCATGGCGTAACTAACAGGCGGCATAAAAAATCAACATTTTTTTCTTTACAGGAGCAAGACAAAGTTTTCGTGGTAAGCACCAAAATGAAGATTGGCTTAGCGTTTGTGGCGTTGGTGATTTTGGTGTTGTTGCTGAGTGATCTTGCATGGTCACTTGATGAGAGAAAATCGGAAAGGGAGACCAAGATTCCTGTAAAAGTATTAATAATCCCTGAAACGGAAAATAAGAATGAAATAAGAAGAGAAATGACAAAATCGAAAAAACTGAAAAGGCAACCCGACATCGAAATTATCTCAAAACTACAAAACATGGATTTCCAAGCCGCGCTGGATAAAGCTCGCATTGACAAAATGAGGGACATTGAACAGAACGAAGTATTTGGTGATAAGCCTAATAAGAGGGATGCCATAAAACGAATTGTCAAAGAATCTAAAGATGACAAAATAAAACCAATTGAGCATTCAGCACCACATACAACAACTTCACCTAAGGCTGAACATAAAGATCACAACATTGTACAGGATCTACTGACGGGCCTGTTCTATGGACTAGTACGGTTTGTCGGTACCGTTTTAGCCAAAACCGATGACGAATCACCCAATATGTCAGTAAAGATGAGCCATCATCATGCGGCCTCAGCAAAGCCTCCACTGAAACATAATACAGAAGCCCCGACAATGACTGGAGCCACTCCAAATGTAGAGGCGACCACTCAACAACAACTAACTGCTAAGGCAGATTCAAGCTTTCAGCATCAACTAACTGGTAAGGCAGAAACGAGCTCTGTTCAGGAACTAACTGTTACATCTCTACCCATCCTTGTAAAGTCAACAGTAGCTGAACCACAGGTCACCGCAGTTCATGGTAGCAAGGTACCAGACACTGGACTAGCTAAATTTCTAGAAATTCTTCACCGGGCTACGGGTATGGAAGACCAGCCCCAACATCAACCTCAACGTCGCTTCTTCTTTATCTACCCTCCTCCTCCCCAGCGACGCCATGCCCTGCTAAAACCACGTTCAAAAAAGAACCCAGCTACCTCAAAAAAACCACAACTAAGCCCACGCAAAGTTCACACCAATGCCCACAAGATCAAACAGCCTGTTTTCCGCAGTATCTTACCTCCTCACCCACCATTAGGATTCTTTCCGCGCAGTCCATTTTCTGACTTCTTTGCTGAAACTCCGTTTTTCCCACCCATGCCACCAGCTTTTCCATTTTTCCCTCCTATGCGTCAAAACGTTCCAATGTTTTCACCCATGGATCCTATGACTCAACCAGCCCAACCAATGCCTCCATTAGCTGGCCCACAGTGGATCAAGCAGACTCCTCATACAAACTCCTTCCCAGACTGGGGGTCGGATGTTAACCCTCTAGCATCAGCATTTGACTTGCTGGACCGCATGCCAGACAAAGAGCGTGGAACGCGTGCCAAGACCTTTGTGAAATCATCCATGCCTTGGGAAACTGTAGAGCAATCCGCTGAACCAATGTCAGCCAAAGTCATGATTCGCTTTCAGACTGTCACTGACTCAAATGATGAGAACAGCGATGGTCCTCATGGACAACAAGTAACCATCGTGAAAGTAAAAAAGCCGCAAGAACAAGAGAAAGTGTGGAAAATGGTTAAAAATCTGTAGAATTCAAGAAACATCTACCAAATTTTAGTAACTTCTTGATAATAATTGCAAGGCACACGGACTGCAAATTACCACACCGAAAAAGACGCATTGAGGAAAATTTACAATTACAAGTTTTTTTTTATTATGTTAACGCTAATGTCCTAAGAGTTTAAATTTGGACCATTTTTCTAAAGACATTATCACACACTTCTGTAATCATAGTTTTAACTGTATTTCTTTGAGAATAAAATATGTAAAACGAACAACACTACCTGCTAATTACTACTGTATTGGATATTACAAAATAAGGCTATACATGCATCCATGTATTGTTATGATAAAAGAACAACATTCATGCAATGTAATGTTTTAGTTTAATTTTAAAGTATAAGATTCATGCTGACCCCATAAATGCTATGATTTTTCTCGTAACAGCTGTTCGGAGGCTAAAAATGATTGTTTCTTTTTTTTCACATTATGTTTTTTGTAGTTGGCAAGTACTTAGTGCAGTGTTTTCGAAATTTTGAAGAACTTACAATTATTAAAATTATTGTGTTCTGTCCGCATCTAAAGATAACGTGGAACTCCAGTGTGGTAAAATAAGTTTAAAATGGTTCAACTGGTAAAATTCCATTCCATAAATTTTTGTTTTCTTTTTCACCTAAGACGGAGGTATGGAATTGAATGGAATTTGAAACGGAATTTGTGAGATGAACCATTTTGAAAACGGATTTCACAACACTGGAGTTTCACTGTATCTAAAACTGAGCAATATAAGTATTATACATGTATATATACATATAAACTTATTTTTTTTAACTATTTATATACTAAGTTCTTATTTTTGCAAAAGAATATCATGAATAAATGTTGACTAATTTTAACCAGTCTGCTTCGGATAATACTGCTACTTTCTTAGATTAGTCTTACTTGTTACTCAGTGAAAGATGGCTTACTTCATGTTGGCTATAATTTATGAAGTTAGTTTCATAAGACGTTAAGTCAGTCTTATGAAGTAAGTAAAACTTAATTAAGGAAGCCTCGATTGGATGCATATTGCTACTCGAGTTCTACATAGTGCTAATCATCACTCTTGCAGTTTAAACATTCGCAACTGTAAACAAACTGCAGGTTTATTTCTCTTCGACAATCTACTTCGGTGTGTGAAATTGAGGTTATAGTAACCACGATTCACCACTATTGGCATATTTCATCATCAATCAGCTGTCCTAAAAAAAATCGACATTGTAGGCACAACCCACAATTGTAAGCACAGTTAGATCTTCAATTAGAATGGCGATTCAGGACTATGGGTAATAATAACAACAGTACGAAAGCAGGAATTTGGTTAAAATTAAAATCAACGACCCACCTGTCTAAATTCAGCAATGAGGATTGAAGGCCTATCTTTGGAATGGCTTTCAACAAAAAAAATGAAATACTTTGCAAATAAATAACTATTGTTTGGTTGGCTGGTTAGTTAGATTGTTAGCACTCATGTTTAGGTCCAATGGTATTAAGAGTCCCATGTTAAATCCCATAGAGCCCGTGCCCTTGGGGACAGAAGTATTGGAAACGGTATCAGGCCAATACTCTCCTGGCTAATATCCTCAGAAATAATTATCATAAGTTTGATAAAATCCGTTTGCTGATATCTTTTGTTATTAAATTAAAAACTTGAAGTCTTTCCAAAATAAGTCTAAATTGATTACAATTTTTTATTTATTTTTATTTAAAATGATGTATTGACCTGTTAGCATTCGTTCTATCTGTCTTCCGTATCTCAGTTTGCCCATTTACTGGGTGTCATGATCGTGAAATGAAAAAAAAACCTTCAGAATGGCTGCAATGACGTTCAAGAAGTTTGATATCTGGAAACTTACCCAAGTTTATCCACCAAATACTAGTTTTATGAAAAGCTGATAAAAATTACAAGATTTAAAGTAAAGATTTGATTCAAGATTTAAAGTAAAGATTTTGTCGGATTTTATCACTATTATTTTAATGTTTGAGAGGGCTATGGGCACGGGGGCAGGGAGAAATGGCGATTAGGCGATCTTGACCGGAGAAGGGGGGAGGTCTGCTGGCTGAGGGATGGACAGTGGCATCCGGGGTATAATGGTCAGGGAATATTGGCCTGGAGAATATTAGCCTAGAATAATTTGGAAAACCTTAAGATATTGGACGTAAACTGCGAAGATGATGAACACTGACATTATCATCATTGCATTCCACCTAGATCTTCACTGGAATTAGAGTACTATATTGAAATGGTGTGAAGTTTGAGCTATTGGACAGGGATGTGTATTGCCAGTATACCTAGGTGTTGTCAGGGGACAGGGCCTGGGAGGTTGATTAGCTAAGAAATCAGGGGCATATCAAATAAGAGTATTATCGACGACTTCTGTTATTTGTGGTAGTCTGCGTGCTCCATTTTCTACCAACGACATGTGACCATATTATAAACATGGGTGCGATGTTGGCAACGGCTGGGTGATGACGACCAAATCCTAGTTTATGCACAAGCGAAGTGTTGTTTATGCATGTGCGAAGCAACCAAGCAAACCCTCGCGAGCCTATTCGCGTGCGCAGAAAAGCCAAGCGAACGCGATAGACTCAAATCTATCCCCTTCGCTTCGCTTGGAGCAGGGAACGCGTACGAGCGTGACGTCATGATGAAAGAGCCAATCAGCGGTCAGGAGGGTAGCGGTCAAATCTTACGAACTCGTTAACGAAGCTATCGGAGCTAGGAGAGAAACTACAAGTTTAAAACAAAGCTAGGAAAGCTAGGTATTGCAATGCGACAGAATGCATAGAAATGGTGAGAGAAATGCTTGTACTGTCTGGGAAAGTAAAGCAATTCATTCAGCATTAAGTAATTGTGCGTCGATGTGTGCCACTGATTAGCACAACGCAAATACACGCGACAACTATAAACTAATCGAAACATAGAAAACTTGTAATGTCTTTTTTAACGGAGTTTGTTCATAGTTCGGCTTTAATTACGTTACTTACGGATTTTGGGAGTAGGTAAAAAAACGACCAATAGTAATAAATTTCTGGTTTCTGATTTTGCGTACAGCTAGCTACTTTTAGCTGTTTGCATGCAGCAGCATCTAGCGGATTTGCGCGTCCCTAGCGTTACAAGCGTTTATGCACAAGCAACATTCACGCGCGCGTTGGTCCTATTTTCTTTCACGTCGCGTTGTTGCTTCGCGTGTGCATAAACGAGGCTTAAGTGATACCATGGTTGACGATGCTTGTACATTAACACACCCAAACTAGCATAATAATTAGAAAACAAAATGTAAATAGTTTCATGTTTAAGGCAATGTTTACCTGAAGCAAAGTCAAAATGTATAGAAAAAGATCACAAATAAAGTTTTCCTTTATGGTTTCGTCTATCAGTGTTGCTGTAGTATTTAGTCCACGTGAAACCTTAGCGTTGTATTACATTTTTTTGTTGTTGTTCTGTAAGGACCGCATCCGTATTTAATATCATTGTTCCATAAACACTGTATCCATGCCTGATAAAAGAGTAAATCCAGCACTGAAATAAAGATTTTTGTTGCTTCATTATTAAGAATATTTTGAAGTTTATAAGAAGAGGTATACAATCGTCCAACTCGATTAATTAGGTTTTCAATACGTTTGGAGGATTTCCGGGTTTCCTTAATATTTTCATTCTGTAACTTTTAAGTAGAGAGAGACAGAAATGGAGAGGCTTTATTTTATTGGACATGCACAATTAACGTTGCACAATTAATAATGTTGGTAGCTAAGACCGAGGTTGTTTACGAATCCCACAACAAAAACATATTCAACTTAAGGAATTCGTGTCTCCAAACGTCTTACCATCATCCATTCCTTGGCCGCATATTGTACACTGTATATACATTTTAATTGCGACTGGCTATCAGTGACTCCCCAGTCCTTGCCAGACCCGTTGCTATCGCAACAAATATTATTATTATTATATTATTTAAGTCTTTAGAAAAATAAAATTACAAGGGGAAAAAGAAATAAGTAAATATGCAGTAGAAAATGCAATTTCAAAATTAATGATGATCACGTTCTTCAATATGCAGTGCTACATAAATCTTACAGATAAGGGACCATTCATAAACTACGTCATGCTTTGAGTGGAGGGAGGGGGTCAGCCTAGTATGACAAAACGTGACATGGGGAGGGGGGTTGTAAAAATGTTACGTCACACTTTTATATTTTTATGTACCTTTACTATTTGTGCAAAACAAATGTAATACTCTTGACTGTACTTAAATGATGTGCTATGGAGTCAGAAAAGTAAGGGGCTGTAAAACTGCTTCTGTTTGAACCTGTCACCATTCTTGATATTCAATGGAGTACAATGAAGCCCTCATTTCGAAAGTTAGGTAGGGAAAGGCAAGAATTGAAGGTTTTCTCTTTTACCCTTTTTTTTCCGCCCAAATACGAGGTGTTGCTAGTGACTAGGTGGTCGGAAATTGTGAAAAATAACAGTGAGCCAAGCATCAGTACATTCCTAAACTGAACAGCGACCTAGCCAATTCCAACAACGCTTTCCTAAAGTATGCGTTGACTCGGAGAAGTCACCATCTGACGTGGAATAGCTGGGGGGAGTTTTGGGCTCATTGCTTCGCAGAGGTGTACAACAGTATCGGCTGAATCCTGAAAGAAAAAAGCCTACGTGACTAGGTTGTACAGTATTGCTGATGAAATCACTGATGATTTGGCTAATATGTACTGTTGCTGCTTGCTGTAGTTACAGCTCGAAAGAATGCCAACTGAGATGCGGCCTCTCGTTTCCTTATAAAAGTTCGTGAGTGGCAGTGTTATAAGTTTAAAATGTGACACAATTTTAGGTATTTCCTAGCAAAATTTCATTCTCCGTCCTGAAATTACCTTAGCAGTTGAAAAGGAAATTAATTCTGCTATTTCCATTTCCTCTTCCTTTATTTATAGCTGGTAATTTTTAACTTATGGCAGACATGGCTTATGATTAATGGCATAAAAATAAACAGTTTTTAAGAGGTATGTGCCGGCCCAATAAAATTGCATATACAGAAAACAATATCGGGGGGGGGGGGGGGGGAGATCGCTGTGACCTACTTTTTTAGGGGGGTATGAGTACGTGTGACAAAATGTGACATGGGGGAGGGTGGGGGTCAAAATTGGCCAAAAATAGTGCGACATACTTTATGAACGGTCCCTTATGATAATTTTTTGTTTTTTATTGTTATGTAAGTGAATTGGATAGTTAGTGAGAGGGCATTAGGGCTTCGGGCAGATAACCAGGAGTGGTTAACGCTCGTTAAACCTTCTGTAACCATTTGAAGAAAAGTAGGAAAGGAGAAACCAATCGATGATATCCCAGCATTATATTAAAAAGGGACATATCGGAGATAATATGTACAAGGTGTTTTGTTTTTGAAGGTTTATGGATTAACAGCTTTTCATTTGTTTTTGAATTCTATTCAAAACTACAGGAATTTGTTCTTGTAAAGACGAGTGACTTATTAAAATTCTGCGGAAAACTTGGTGGCTTTTAGAAGCAGTTAGAGTATTGTAGCAATGAATTTCGTTGTTCAAAGTGTGGAAGTCTGTTACCCGTGTTTCTTCACATTTAAACATCAACTTTGAAGTCAATACTTTTTTTTGCATTGTCAATATTCCTAAGTTAGTGAACAAAGGCAGGCTGTGTTCTTTCGCAGGTTTGTTAAAAATAGATCTTACAGCTGTTTTTTTTGCAGCAATTGGAGTCGAAGCTTTGTTGTTTTAAGTATTCATCCGTCCAAAATACAGCATGTAAAATAAGGTTGAATTAAGCAATGGTAAATATTCCTAATAATTTATAGGCTTTGGAAGGAAAATTTGTAACTCTGAAAAGTCCCAATTGAAACGCGTTAGTTCTGTGCGAGTTTTTAGAGGGCGCCATGTGTTCCTTCTGGTAATTTTTGCTCATTTTTCAGCCCAAATCTAAAGTAAACTAAATTAAAACCAAGTTAAACTAAATAATAATTAAATACAAGCTAGTTTCGTTTAGTTTAGCTTAATTTTAATCAGTAAAGAGTAGAAATTCCAACATAAAACACATGGCGGCCTCTATGAACTTGGACGAAACTAATAGAAACTGATCTAAGACGTTTCAGCAGGTGTCTCAGCCACAAATTATCTTCCCCAACCCTATCAATTCTTGATATGACTAATATTTTATTTAGGTAAGTCAACTTTCAGTTGACAATGCTTTTAAAAATTTTAAAGGCAAAAAGTTGGATATGTGCACAAACATTTTATACATGAGAAAGATTTTGTGAGAAAGCATTTTAGATATGAGATAACATTTACATGTGAAGAAACAGTTCATACACGGGGAAATATTTTATATATAAATATTAAATAGACCACTTAAACTACGGATGTAAGCCTTAAAAACCATAATGTTTTAAAGGAACTGATGAAAGAAAAATACATGTAAGCCTTCAGTATGGCATTAATACGTCTAAAAAAAGCACCAGCTGTGTAAGCCGTAAAAAAAAAAAACTTTTTGCTCTAAAGAGACAGACACAAGAAAAAGACATGTATGCCATCAGTGTTACACTATAACGTGTAACAGAATCTTCAGATTCCCAAAAAACAATCTGGATCTTCGTTGGTTTTTTCTTACCTCCTTTTTCAGGTTTGGGGCAGAAATCCGATCCCTTGTGGTCTGAAATCCTAGTAGTATAGTCTGAATCTGCTTGATCTGAAACCTTTTAAACACGGTGAAACTGTTTATCTTTGTTACTTGGCATTCTAAAAATTTTATATTTACGGGAAATTGTTTATCCAACAGAAGAAAGGGAAGGAATTAGGAAAAAGGTATAATATGTCTTGTGAAAGTTATTCGGGAAACTGGACGTGAATAATGGATGTTTTTATATATAGTACTCCCGCTCTATAAAGTTTTTACGCTTTTTGTAAGTTTTATTATTTGCTTTTCTTGTTTTTTTTCTCCTTGATTTTTGGGTGTTTGGTTTTGTTTGGTGAAATTTGCTACGTTGGAGGGTTTTTTTAACATCCCACATTAGGAAGGAAAAGTTGTATATTTCCCTATTCTAATTCAGTATCGAAAAGAGGGATCCTGCGGAGCAAAGCATGGTGCCGAACATCTCTTAGATGATCCCCTGGCATTTTGTGATGCACCCTTTACATTTTTGGGCTTTTTTGGTTCTCTTTTTTTTCTCAATTAGTCCCAAATTTTTGTTCTCCACAAGTCGAGACAAATTGGATTTAAGCTAATTTGTTGTTTGTTTTTCTCATTTCACAATGGAATTAAATTCAAGAGACAACAGCTTGGGTACCAAGGGTTCAATCATTCGGTAAGCTGAGGCTATTTAGGATTCGGCGATCCCTAACGAGGTACGGGGTGTACGGGTGAATGCAAATAGAAACAAAGTCTTTTGGAGATAGAAGAATATCCACCCAAAATCAAAACTGGTATAAAAAAAACCCCAGGTTTCCAAAAGCGATCGGCCTTTAAAGGTAGTGATATCATTCAACCAGGGAAAGGCCACCTAGGCCAATGCTTCAATAATGCTGGCTATTACAGCCCGTTGAATAGTTTCAAAGTTGGTTAAGGAACAATCACTACATGCATTATCGTTGTTACGGGCTTATTGCTTTTGATGTCAAAACGGAGACACAGGCAATTTACCAGTGGCGTCCTCCATTGAAAACGCTATTAACACCAGGGTTTCCAGGGGGGGGGGGGCAAGGATGGGGATAATCAGACAGCGCAATGGGTGGAAAGCG
>JAHWFP010034306.1:0-13403 GCA_023313725.1 Lithobius niger | reverse complement strand
GGGCCTCCTGTACCCCCCTCCGTGAGGCTTGATCAACAAATTCTTGCACATCGAGCAAAGAGCTTGAAATTTGGTACACAAGTCATTCTTAGCAGTACTAATCGTACCACAAGGAACCCCAGCACCCCCTATGTCCCATACTGAGGTTTGACCAACATATGCAGTTCGAGCTAAAAGCATGAAATTTGCTACACTAGTCATTCTTAGTATTACAATTCAAATCAGGCATGGAACCCCCAGAAAATAACTTCAAGTGCACCCCCCCCCCCACATACCGCTGTACCACGATTGACGATTGACCAACAAATTATTGCAGATTGAGCTGAAAGCTTGAATTGTATCGCTCAAGTCAACATCCCCAAGGCTACCCGAGACTTTCCTCCCTCCATGAGGCTAACCAATGCAGATCAAACTAAAAGAATGAAATTTGGTGCACAAGTCATTCGTATCATTCAAATGGAACTAGCTGTGAAACCCTAACGCCCCCCTCCGCCCATCTTTGCCCATCCGTGAGGCCTGACCAACAAATTCTTACAGATAATGCTAAAAGAACAAATCCTCAAGGCCTCTCAACTTTCTTTCCCTCTATTCACGCTCCATGAGGCTGATACAGCAAAAATTCTTGTTGATCGTACTAAAAGCAAGCATTGTGGTACACCAGTCATTCGTAGCAGTAAAAATTGAACCAGCTATGGATCCCCATGCGTTACCACCAAAGCCTCCCCCCTCATGCATCACAATGAAGCATCGATGACCAACAAATGCTAATTGAACATATGGAACCCCATGAGATACATTCAAGGCCCCAGTGCCTCCCTGTGTCTTCTCCACGAGGCTGATGACCATCAAATTCTAGTTCAATTTATACTGCTAAGAATGACTTGTGTACCAATTAATGTTTTAGTACGATCAGCAAAAATTTGTTGGCTAATAACCTCATACAGGTGAATGTAGTGGGGGGGGGGGGGGCACAGGAAGGAGCCTTAGGGGGTATCTCGAGGGGTTCCACAGCTAGCTCGAGTTATAAGTTAAGAATTGACTTATGTACCAAATTTCATGAATTTAACTCGATGTGCACGATTTGCCCAAATTCTGGCCCATAACAGCTGTACTACACTAGGAGAACAAACAAAAGAACCGATGCTTAATCTTTATAACTTAAAACTTAGCTATGAGGAAGGCCTAAGGCCTTTTGTACGCTGTTTTAAAGTATTGTAGTTGTTCTTCTTGTTGGGAAATTTTCCTCTCACCTAGAGATCGGACCAAAGAACCGATTTTCAGTTTTTATAGCTTTAAATTGAGTATAAAAAAGGCTCTCTTACAACAGTTGGTTTAAGATGACTATAATTGTTGTTGTTTTTGTTGGGGAAATTTTGCTCTCACCTAGAGATCGAACCAAAGAACCGATTTTCAATTTTTATAGCTTTAAATTGACTATTAAAATGGCTTTCTTATAACCGTTGCTTTAAGGTGATTGCAATATTATTTTATTTATTATTCTTGCTGGAACAAGAAACAAATAATAGAAATTAGTATTAAAAAATGCTTAAGCGTATAAAATTCGGATGTGTGCTTAAAAACTTAAAGCTCTAAAGGAACAGACATTAGAAAAATACATGTAAGCCATCAGCGTTGCACTAATACGTGTAAATGAAACTCCAGCTTATTTTGGGGACACTTGACGTTCGTCATACTTATTAGTGCGATGCTGATGGCTTACATGTCTTTTTCGAAAATCTGTTCCTTTAGAGCTTTAAATTTTTAAAGGCTTTTATCAGTATGTTATATTCTTAAACGTTTTTAATACAAAAATAGTAATGATCTGTGGCTATTGTTTAACGTAAATACCTCACGAAAGTGGTTTTCACATAGCTGTGAAGCTTAATACCTCAAATACAGAACATTTTTTGTTGTTTCAAAAAAAATACCTTCTTAGTGGTAGTTTCTTTTGCCTTCAATTCAGCATATTTTTTCCTTGTCTCGTGCATTAAAATTGAGCATAAATGAAACAAGATAGAACATTAATGAAACAAGACAAAGCATTAATGAAACAAGATGGCCACTTTTCATGATTCTCACCTGAAAAACGGCAATTTTGTAAAAGTTTCGGTGGATGTGGCTGAAGCCACGTAGAAACCAAGTACGACAACTAATATGCAGATTGAAATCGTTTCATTCACTTTTTTCACTGCCAGTAAAACTTTGACATTAACGTTTCTCATTAATTAAGTGATTACCTGAATAAATAAAAAAAAAACATTTGAGCTCGTATCCCAAACGCACAGCTGTGAAAGTACACAAACAAAATACGGATTAGAGTTTACTCGAACGAAACCAACTATAATTTGAACTCCAATTCCAGAATGCAAGGAACGTTTTTACTCACTAGTTACGTCAGAAAGTGACAACAGTTCGTGTTTGAAACGTGTTAGGGTTGCGTGTGTATGAGTGTGTGTGCCACATTTGTGTATTATTAAGGCTTTTTTTTATTTGTCTGTGTTTGTAGTTTATTATTTAAGTCTGCTTCGTGTGAGTGGCTGTATGTGTTTATAGTGTTTAGTTATAATTTGCGAGACAGCAGATTCCTTGATAAGGGAGGGTTTTTTTGTATTTGTTTGTGTTTGTTGGTTTCTGTTTTCGATTTATTTCGTATGACTAAATATATGTTCATTTTTGTATGTATATTTAAATTTTCAATTTTGGAGGCGTTTTACTGTTCACGGTGTTTTTTTTTTTTTGTATGTGTGCGGGTTTTTCATGTCCCTGAATAGTTTAAACTTTTTTTAATGTGTGTAGTTTTAATGTGTGAAATATCGAACCATTTTAGTTGTTTGATTAGTAATGTGCATGTATTTGTGTGCATGTATTCGTGTGCTTGTCGCAATCCTTGTTCCCTGGAATTGGAGTTCAAATTATAGTTAATTTCTTTTTAATGAACTGTAAATTGTTTTTTTTTTTGTACCTTCTCACCTGTGATTTTCATGGGGATGCGTGCCCTAATGTTTTTTGTTCAGTTAATTTGTTGGCTTTTTTCGCTTCAATTTTATTGTCATTGCTACGGTCTGGTTTATCAGGTGTATGTCCATTGTCCACCCAATTTTGTTTGTAAAAAAAAAGAAGCACTATAGCTAAATATTTTCACATTGTTAGCCACTACTCCTGGGCCTTAGGGCTTCGTTGGTCAGATGACCAAAAGCGGTTAACGCTCGCTAAAATCCTTTGAACCCTTTTTACCTTTGGGTTATCGTCGTGGGCCAGATAACCCGGTTTAGGTTCATACTCTCATAAAACACAAGATCTGAGTTTTCCGCTTAAATTTTTCCTGCTGAATTGTTTCCCATATTGTCGTGGGGGCAGATAACATAGTTTGGGTTCGTTCTCCCTAAAAAACAAACAAGAATGACTGATATATATCTTTCTGAAAATTCTCGTGCACCAACAAACTCTAATAAGCCCTGCCTGCTGGCCGTGATAATTGCGGAAACTACCACGTTCACCACTTGGAGAAACAAGCAGTGAAAAAGGAAGTGAGAGACGGATTGAGTAGCTCCACACTTGCAGGAAGGCGAAGGAGACCAGCCCAAAAGACAAAGCATGTACACTCAAGACAGAGTGACGAGTCCTCAATCTAGATACAATCCCCACACCACACTGTGAAAGGGCACCTAGACACAGAACGAAGACAGTCGAGGAGTTAATAGCAAACAAGGTCCAGCATGTGACACCATTCACCCACTGTGAAGACCAGAGGTTTCATGACCATTTTGAAACCACAGGATGTAAGTCACGTGGAACTAATGGTATTAACACCAGTTGAGCCCAGGAAACAAATCCGTGCTGGGTAAGATCGTCAGCGACGTGCACTTGCAAGCAACTTTTGTTCATTTACTCTTTGATTTTCTTAATTAGCACGGCCGGCAGGCCAAGCGAAGCGCCACTTAATACAAGACTGTAAAACCATAACACAAACTTTACAACAGAAAGCCATACACAGTATTTAAGAACCGGGAGCTCAAACTACTAAACCTATGGACCAAAACAACAGAGGAAGCACAGACCTATAACAAGAACACACTGGAGGAGGAGGCGCCGGAAAGGCTAACAATGTCAAAACGTTACAAATGGGTTTCAAAGGGTTTAACGAGTGTTAACCACTCCTAGTCAAAACGTTACAATGCTGCCCCATGTAATAAGAGTGCAAAAAAGAGGCGAGGTGCACAAGATCGAATTAGGGTTCATTGGAACAATATGTAACGTGGACAAACCAACACTGTCGTTGTGTCTTCTTTGAGTTAACTTTGTCGTCTAGAAAAAGATTAACTTAACGTTGATGCTGATGTTAGTGTTGATGTAGGATCTATTTGTGAAGATATGGTGACTGAAAGTGCAGTGACTGAAGTTGTTGAGAGAGTAGGTGTAGCTGGTGAAGGTGGTGCTGGTGGTGATGGTGTTAATGATGACGGTTAAGGTGCAGCGATGCAGGTTTAATCAGCAAAGTTCAGTGTACCAAGAGAGGGATGTGCAGAAAATGCAGGACGTAACAGCAGCACTAGCGGTTGCTCGTTGAAACCATCCTGATCCCAATCACCATGAGCCCTGGAAAATACGGGGCTTGCATGTCCAATAAATACGAATGCATCTGCAAATTGTGCGATTATGTAAATGTACTCGGCCTCCAGGAAGAGCGTCCATGCCTTAGCATAGATATTGCATTCATGAGTTCAATTGCCTTTAGAGCTGTCTTCGCTGTTCGGATATTGGTGAATTGGAAGGTGTCTCACTAGTCCCGTAATCTCCCAGTGTGCACAGTAGTTGATGCCTGCGGCATCTGCGTCCAGTCAGGCAACTTCTGGTTCTCTTTTGAGGTTATGCATGTAGTAAGTAGAAGAGTGGTGCCATTGGGAGAAATCTTTTCCTAGTCCCTTAGTGCTAGGTCCCTCAGCCGCATTATTTTGCCATTTTAAGCCAGCTTAACAGAAATATCGGCTAAATTGTGACTAGCCACAAATTTTGTGGCCACCGCCGGCAAACTATAAATTCGGCTGGCTGATGGTTAATTTTCGGCTAAATCGATCAAATGAAGCCAGGAAATCAATGACGACATTTGCTACACAAGAAAATGATGGAATGGAAGGAGGGGACATAGTCCTAATGGATTTCTAGATGAATCATGAATGAAAAAATTGAAATTAGCTAAGAATCCTCAAATTAAAAAGCAGAGCCGCATCACCAGTCATTTTTTTTTAAGTAATTCTTCCACAGCAATGTGTCATGGCTATTATTACTCGAACCCTAAAAACAAAAGCGAAAGTAACCATGCATGGAAATGACCACACGAATACACGGTGCACGTAAGTTGCTGGCAAGACAATATGATTTTAAAACTATGAAAAATAAGGCAGGTGAGAGCAGGTTACTGTTAGAGGCAAGTTATCACTAGCTTCATGACTGCATTAAAGCATCAAATTGTTATACATTAAAACTCAAAAAATCTCGCCTCTAGCCTATTTCCTTTGGAGGCTAGGCCAGGCGGTCACCGAAACATATTCGGCTCAGATATATGAGGTGTAGTGGCTAAAGACAGCGGCTGAGGTGTATAGTGCTAGGTGGGGACTTCAACGCTCAATATTGGTTGTGGGAATATGGGCCAGCAAGTGGTGTGATGCCGGGGTCCTCCAGCTAGCATCCTTTTTCGATGAGTTAGATCTAAGCCAAGTGCATGATGGGTCCCCGACCTATGTTCGGTGGAGTGGTGGAGTAATTCAGGAGTCAGTCCTGGATATTTGGTGTTTCAGAAGATCTTTTCCTACTCTGGAGGGACATGGCCAACACTTTCAATGTGTGGTTATCTGAGGTCTTCAATTTGCCATGCGCCCATGCCCATACTCACCAGTTCATGCATGGTAGGACAGGCCTTCCAACTTGCCCCTGGTAATGACAGAGCGATTTGCACCCCTTTGCCGGTGCCGCATAAGCGGTGCTGCTGGGAAAGACGGTGTCACTTACAGTTCTAAGTTTCTTGACCGGGCAGCATTGCTGGATTTACTAAACTTCTTCTAGGATTTGTTTGGTGGAGGTGATGTGCCATCGTCCTGGCTCTTTACCATTCTCTCTTCTGTTGGGAAGTGAGGAAAGCCGCATTCAACCCATTGCCCTCCTGTCTTGCGTGCAGGAATTTGTATGAGCGAATCTTAGTGTACAGGCTTGTATTGGCACTTCACAACTCTCACAGTCTGTCATGTTTACACTTTGGATATTGTGACAATTGTATGCGCAGGATGCCATTCTGTGATTTGAGTATGTCATCCACGAAGATTGGATTCACGGCAATATTATTCTACCAGTCTTGCAGGACATTCGGGTTGCCTACAACACTGAAGACCGAGTGGGGGGGGGGGGGTCCTCGCTCTGGTTTCTAGGTAACGGTGAGAAGCTATATGATGCAATCCTGGTGCTTCTTGGTCAGTGTCCTTTTGTGACCTGTGTTCAAGCCTTAGCCCAATTATGTTTGTGGTGGCCCTCAATGACGTCCTCGTTGAGCTCGGAGTACATTGCCACCCTCACGGCTATCATGGAGCATGTTGTGTTACTTGCTAGTGATCTTTTGGAAGGTCGTGGCCTCTCACTCTCTTTGGACAAAATTGAGGCTATAAGTCTCCACTCGGGGTCCTCTGGTTACCACCTCCTTCCGGTTGTTGGATCCATGATAATCTCGTCACAGGAAGTTAATATTTTGCTATACTTACAACTAAGCTGGTTAGGTGAGGTCTCTGCCGTGAAGAAGAGCTGATTAGCGGTGTACATTTTGGATGTTGTTTCACAGTCTGCTTACTCCTAAGTGCAATGTGGAGCATGTGTTCGACCCTGTATAGATGTTCAGCTTTCTTTCTTAGCTGGCTCTTGACGAGCAGTTGACAGTCTTAAAGTGTCTCTCAATCAGTGCCAGCCAGTAGTACTAGGGTGCTCGCCAACAAATGCGATCTCAGCTCTTCATGTAGATGCAGATGGATTTCCTGTCCATCTACATGCTACAGAGCTCCTTGTGTCCATTTGTTTGCGCAACTCGAGCCGCAGCACTGGTGATCTCCTTGGCAAAGTTTACTCTGCTTTTTAATGATTTTGCGGGCCACTTCTTTGTGTTCTTGACATCTCCCTGGGCCCGGTGTCCGTATGTGGATCATGTTTCTAATTCTCAGTTTCACTCACTTGCAGCAGATTTATTTTGTGATGTCTCCTTTTTCCGTGTTAAGTGTCAAAGTTTTCGTGCAAGGTTCGAAGTTCAGTGTACACTGCTTTATTCACAACGTAGCTTAAAGCTATATGTGTTGCCTTTGTTGCTTGTGTTTAGACTCCGGACCGGTCAATTCTTCCTGCATAGATATGCCTTCCATCTGGGTTGGTCCGTGCACCTGTTTGTCCATGCGGAGTTCATAAGTCTTCCACGCATTCTTGTTTGTCTGTTCTCTGCTGTCAGCGCTAGGCGGAAGCTGCTCGCAAAATTTGACTTATTTGACTTAAAAGGATCTCTACTAGCTCGTTTGCCGCCTTCTGTCGCGTGTCAGAGGTTCTCAAAATTGGTCAGCAGACATGACTGAATGAATTCTTTAGTTGTTCATTAAGGGTCTTTTCCTCGCTTGTTTACCGTGATTACTGCTGCTGCCTGCGACAATGAAGAATCAACTATGACTCACTACGAGCTGACACACGCTAAATCTAATCGCACTCCATCAAGTGTTGCCATCAAGTAATAGTAAAACTGGTAAAAGGGGCCGCCAAGGGACACACCAAAACATTCACCAAGTTAATCGCACCACTTAATAGTTCGAAGGTTAAATGAAAACTAGAACATTGCTACTTTCGGTAGCAATGTTCGAGTTTTCATTTAACGTCCAAAGTATTAATCGGTGCGATTAAGTTGGCGAATGTTTTGGTGTGTTGATATCACTCCTTTGAAGGGCCGAACCATTCGGAACTTGGCGGCCCCTTTTACCAGTTTAGGTTTTTGATATGATATCAATCCTTTTTTTTTTTAATTTTGTATTGGCTCATCTACATTACTGTGCACATGTGTACTATAAAGTGCCACGTCAACAAGAAATTGGTTTTCAACAATTTGCTACTACCTTTTGCCTGTAAGCCGAACCATTCTCAACTTAGTCACCTCTTTATGGGTTTTTGGTTTAGTTTTAATTTTGTTGTAATTTGTATTACAATATTTAGTTAGTTTTGGTGTGTTGATATCACTCCTTTGAAGGGCTGAACCACTCTCAACTTAATGGCCTCTTTCCCAGTTTTTGGCTTTGTTTATTTTGCTTTGTTTTTACAGTTGGTTTATTTTTCGTGAATTGGACGTGAATACAATTTCTTTGCAACGTTGTTTATATTTATCGTGATTCACTAGTGTGTGTCTAGGCACGTACGTCAGTATCCACGTTCTCATTGTCCGAACTTTGGCCGTCCAATGAGAGACGATGCCGACAATACTAACAATGGTTATAACAATATTTTCGTACTTACGCGCCCTCCCACGTCATCCCTGTTACGCCCCCAGGCTCCAAACCATAAAAGTTATGAAGTTCATATTGTACTGCACCCATTCGTCCGATTTCATAGCTGGAAGCCTCCCCGTTATCTCGGTATCGATGAATAATCACCCTATGGGATTTAACATGGGGATGAGCGAATTAGCTAGCTAGCTAGCTAGTTAACACATTTACAACGTTATTGAGGGTCAGATTTTGCATTGAAAGCAGCTTAGCTGGCATTTCTACGCGCGTTAATTTTTGTCAGGTGGGTCATTGCTCTCGATTTCAGCACAATTTTAGCTTTTGTACCGCATTATTGTTTTTCCCCAAGTACCTGAAATGTGCCCAACTATGATTCTAGATATGAGATACTGACGCTACGGCGCCGCGCTACAATGGATTACAACCTCGACAATTGAACTGATGTGATGTTTGTTGTGATAATTGTTGCCTAATTTGGCGCGACACACTAGCGTGTGTCTAGATACATTAAAATCTGGATGGAGCATGAACATAAATATGAAATTCGAATGCTCCCTCTTTTCACAAATAAAATTGAGCAGACATACACATGATAAACCTGGCCATACCAATGACGATACCAATGACGCGCAAACGAAACGAACCGTAATTTGAACTACAATTTCAGGGAAAAATCAAAACGCAACAAATTCCAAATCATAAAACGCCTGCTTAATACACAAATCAAACACACCCACACATACACTTAATGACGTGGCCTATTTTAAATACAAATTACGTTTACTTTCTATTACTGATAAAAACATTCCTTGTTCACTAAAATTCTTTAAAAAACGCCCTTAATAAGAAAGAACTTGTTGTTTCACTCATTACAATTTTACACACAAAATATGTGTAACATAGCCAGTCAAATGAAACAGAATTAAAATGGAAACTCACTAACCAAGACAAAACAAACACCAAATAACAACACGACTGTATAGAACACAAATTAAACACACTCAGACACTTTCTCGCAGACATAATCCAATTCAAATACAAATTGCGTTCACTTTCTGATATTACCACGGAATAAAAATAATCCTTGTTCCCTGGAACTGGAGTTCAAATCAAAAGTTTGTTTCGTTCGAGTGAGCTGTAAGCCATATTTATTTGTGTGTTTTACAGCTGTGAGTTCCATAAGGATCTAAGCTGTAGTGCTTTTTTTTTAAACTTCGAGTTCATTTTTTGTTCAGATAATACTGAAATTATTAATTAGTTTTATGGCAGTAAACTACTAGAGATTAACTAAAGCAAACAGCCTGCATTTAAGACTGGCCTTGTGAGAACACAAGATACACTAATCTGCAAAAAAAAAAAAAAGGAAAGACAACTGTCCTGACTGGGACTCTAACCCAGTACTTCCCGTTTACTGGCTGGGCACTACTGCAATAATGGGGTGGATCCTGGTTACAGATTCCAGCGGTGCTTAGTAGCTGTATCGTGATAATAACTTAATTGCCCGGGTTCAAATGTACTACATTGTGGCCGATTTCAGTGGTGTGGCAGATTTTAGTGGTGATATCCCAACTTCATTTTAGCATTTGTTCACAAGTCAAGCAGCTTACTCGTAGTCATTGAATATGTGGAAAACGCAAAGCACACATTTATGAGTAGTAGGAAAGTGCTATTTTCGCCCAGGACACAGGACAGATACCAAGATGGCTGCCCCCATGTAAACCGGAAGTGCCACCATCTTGGAGAAGGCCATCATTTAGGAAGGTCTTGACGTCAAATCCGGCCCACCATTTTGAAGGACGTCACTTCCGGTCAGCCATTTTGGGGTGTCCCAAATTGAAGTCCGCCATCTTTGGGCGTTCCATATTGAAGTCGGCCACCTTGGAGTTTCAGTTTCAGTTTCAATTCCCAAAATTATTTAAAATGCTCATAACTTGGGAACCGCTGGTCCTAGAGCAAAACGGATTGAAATTTAGCCACCTTTTCAAGAAGTACCCAGCAGATGGCCCACCCAAAATATCGGTACTCGAATTTTAGAATGTTGGCCCACCTCAGTAACTCGATAATCGTTGGTCCTAGATCGAAACGGTTCGGGATTTCGCATCCCCAGGTTGTACCCTACGCGTGGTCCTCCTTGGAAATCGGGTACTCGAATTTCGGCAAGTTGGCCCACCCCGACAGCTCGGGATTTGGCCTTCTCCTGACTGTACATTGCGCGTGGGACTCGCCGAAAGCCTGATACCGTCATTTTAGGAAGTTGGCCCACCCCGGTAACTCGGGAACCGTCGGTCCTAGAGCAATACCGCTCGGAATTTGGCTCCCGCCGGCCGTCACCTAACGTATTGACTTTCCAAAAACACGGTTATAACCATTTTTTGGAAGTTGGCCCACCCCCAAATTTCGACTCGAATATCCGTAACTTCTGAACCGCTAGTCCGATAGCGAAACGGTTCGAAATTTGACTTCCCCTTATGTAACCCTACACATTAACCACTCTAGGGGATGACTGCCACCAAGTTCAATTTTTTCAATTATTTATTTTTTAAAATTCTCATTCTATTTTTTATATAATAAAAGTGAAAAGTATATACAAAATCATGTTGGATTTTAAGAGTAATTCGAGCCTCTCCTCATCACCATCTCCTAACAACGAGTTACGTGTTAAAAGGCTTAAACTCCTCAGTCCAGAAAATACCTCGTTTCTAGAGATTCTTTAAATGCAAAAAAAAAAGTCGGGGTAAATAGGCCTACATACTCAGAGGTTTAGCAGCAGAAGTCATGGAGCTTAGTGTGTACGTATTATAAAACATCAAGAGTAAATAGGTTTGCAGCACGTTCGTTCAAAGCTGTACAAAACGCATAATTAACGCGTGTATATCGTAATGGAAACATCAAACCATGCATAATAGGACAGTTATATGTTTAGCGTACGTATTTTCAATGTTTGTATAAGATTCCTTGAGGTTCCTTTAAATCCACGTGAATCGAACAATTAACAAACATTTAATGCACAATTAACGCGTGTAGAACGTAATGGAAAAACGACGATACGTGAATAAAATGTAGCTTACGTTAGCTTATGTTAGCTTACGTATTTTGAACGTTTCCGGTACGTCTGGTAGCACAGTTGTTAAAATGCCCGGCTTGTAAGAGGCAAATCCTGCATTTGAATCCCAGCCGGGGCAGTCGTTTTTTGTCAGATCAGGTTATCTTGTATTCTCGCAACACCAGTCTTTAATACAAACTGTTTCTTTATTTGCCCTATTAACTTGTGATTTCTTCTTTATTTTTATTTAGACATTAAAGTTAATTTTAAACAGTCAATCGTAGTAATTCGTTAGAATGTGATAAAAAAAATTGTTCATAATGCTTAACAACAACAGTAAATTGACGCAATGTGTGTGTAAACCCTTTTTGAATAGAAAACAAATTCTACGGGTATAATTTATATCCTAATCAAATAATTAAAAAAATTAACAATAACTTTTTGTTTTAAAGACACTGGTTTTAATTTTTTTATCAGGAACATGCTAGTGGAAGAGAAATAAGTCCATCTTCAGATGACAGTGATAATGCTGAAGAACATAAGACGGTAGCATTAAAACCAAAATCCTATGGTAAGAACAAGAAGCGTAAAAGAGAACGTAGTGATGACCGACACGTAAGCAGTTTTCCTTCATTTCCTGCTATGAGCATCGAAAAACTAGTTCAAAAGATGCAAGAAAACATGCAAAAAACACAAGCAGACATACAAAGAACACATCAAAATAATATGCGAAAACACGCTGCTCTCATGAAAAATATACAAAATATGCAGAATAGCCAAGCCATGTCTCAAAGTATATTTTCCTCAGACTTTTTTGGAAACTCATTCGGTTTACACGATGTATCATCCTTTGGCAGTAAGCCAAAACATCAGTCTTTATTCGACCATGAGCCAGTGAACCTACAGTATGGAATCGTACCACCGCAAAGACCGTTTGCTCCAGCAACCAGTAACATGTTCACTAACTGGTTACAACAGGGTGATAACCCTTTCCAATCAGCCATGGATACCGTCGATGGCATTCCCGACAATTCAGAGTTTTCCGATAAAGTGTTATCAAGCGGTACTGCTAACGAGTATGTACAAACATGGAGCAGTGATGATCCAGACCATGTTCAGACTTACAGTTATAACTTTGATTCAGCGAAGCACAGTGATTCAGATCCCACCGGAACACATGGTGAAGAAGTCACCAGGCTGAACGTCAAAACACCAGACTCTGAAACTATGTGGCATGGATTGAGAGGACAAAGAGCATAAAGATAGACTGTATTAATGGGTTCTTAGTTAATTATAACCGTGTTTGATGATTAATAATGTAGAAGACACCACGGGAGACATCAGGACTGAACTGGAAGATCTGTGTGTGTTCTCCATTCTCAGCCCAAAATGAATAACTGTGATGACTGCACCTTATAGGACGGCGACCCTAATTCACAACCTTAGACAGCAAATTCAGTACGAACAATTTAATCAATCTGAAATTATTGTGTAGCCCCTATCAATAGCAAATAAAATATTTTCAGTGATGACATTTGTGTTACTTTGCATTTTTTAAGTTGGGTAATGATTCTTTTGCACACAGACATATCTCCCCAAAACAAAACTTGTCAGGGATTCCCGCCAAGTTTTTCTCCCACTCTGAAGTCTTAACATCCAACGACTTTCACTCTTTCGACAAAAAAAAGATTTGAAGGTTAAAGATTACTGAGCATCGTGTAAGTAATTTATTAAACACTTCAAGTTTTAGTTTGTAGGATTAACCTGGTGAACGTCTGCATATCCATCATTCTCTTACAAATGGAAAAAAAAACATCAAGACAGAGAACTCGGCATTTTTATTTGGCCCAAAT
>JAHWFP010034305.1:2164-29337 GCA_023313725.1 Lithobius niger | reverse complement strand
TGTCACAATCTACAAGAATTGCAGCAGTAGAACAATGTCATTATATACCGTAAATCGCGTATTAAACGCCCAGTTGGAGCTAAAGCCCACCCCCCTAAAATGCATTAAGGTCAAAATCGCGAAATTACAATGTTAACGCCCACCCCTTAATTTGCAACAGCTTGCTGCCTTCTCGAGCTCAATCCCGCTCCTCCCCTCCCACCTGTCTACATGTAGCTTTTTTTTTCTTGCCACAGAACGTTTCTAAAGCATGTTCGAATGCATTCCTCCTTCCCCCCAACACGTTGCTTTTTTTTTCGCGCCACAGAACACTTCGACGTGTACGTGTTAACGAGAAGCACGTTAAAATGCCTAAGCGAAAATCGTACACCATCTCCTATAAGCGGCAAGCAGTGGATTATTTAAGAGCTCATGGTGATAACGTGTCAGCCACAGCACGAGAATTTGGAGTTGATCGAAAAAGACTTAGAGAATGGAGAGACCAATACAACGTCCTTGTTTTAAATGACTGTGGGAAGTTAAAGCATCTTAAACGAATGCATCCAGGACGGCCACCAACTTCCGACGAATTAGATGCAGCCACCTACGAGTTTTTAGAAGTGGAACGGAGCGATGGAAGAGTTGTAAACAACAAAATGTTGATGGAATTTGCTGCAGATTATGCTGCCAAGAATGGTGTGCAAAACTTTAAAGCATCGACAGGTTGGCTACAAGGCTGGAAAAAAAGATTTGACGTAGGAATGCGTCGAGGCACAAACAACGCTCAACACGTACCGGCCGATTACAAAGAAAAACTTGACGCTTTCCGAAAAAGCATAAAAATACTACGACGACAGAATGATTACACGTTGCATAACATTGCAAACATGGATCAGACTATGGTCAGGTGAGTTAAAAACCACGACGTACAAATGCAGTAAACATTATAACGATAGGGAATTAAAATGTCGTACTTTTTTTTTTATTGTGTAGATTTGATTCAGTACCGAACACAACGAACAACGCACGTGGTCAACGAACTGTTCGTATCGCAACCACCGGGGCACAAAAAAAAGGATGCACTGTAGCCTTGTGTGGAAGTGCAAATGGGCATAAATTTCCGGCCATGATCATTTTTAAAGAGCGAAATGGAATTATTCCACCACGTGTTAAGCAGCAGCTAATCGTTCCGGAAAACGTTAAGATCGACGCTACTACTAACGGCTGGATGACAGCCGATAAACTTCAGCATTGGATTCGTCGTGTATGGGGCAGCGATACCGACGATGTCAGAAGACTGCTGGCACTAGACAGATATCGTCCTCACATGTCTGATGAAACAAAAGAAAGCTTGGCAAATCGAAACACCGATCTTGTTCATATTCCTGCTGGTTTGTTTATCTTGATCACTACCATTACGCACGCGAACTTCGTTATACTGAGAGTCGACGTTATACTGAGAAAGTTGTTGGCCAATCAGACTTCAAGGTATAGCTCAGCGGTGTAGATATGACACGTAGTGTGATTCGCTCTTGCCAAGCACGTTTCTTTCGTGCGCTCTGATTGGCCACTGCTCTCGAAGACGTCACGTTGCACGAGCGTTTGTTTACATTTTTTTTTCACTATTTAGGATGCACCGCTATCGCGCAACCGATGGATGTCTCTATAAACAAACCTTTTAAGGATAAATTAAGGGAAGAATGGACGAAATGGAGGCAGACTGCGCAAAGAAATACTCGAGGAAATTTCATACAACCCACCAGACAAGATGTCGTGTTTTGGATTTCCCGTGCTTGGCGATCTATTACGGAAGAGATGATCGTAACTGCCTTCAAACGATGTGGGATTAGTACGGCATTGGATGGCTCGGAAGAACAGCTTGTGAGCACAGAAATGCAAAACGATGACCATGAAAATGAGGGAAATATATCTGAGGATGGAGATTCCGACAGTGACATTGACTTTTTAGGGTGGGATGATGACGGGGAGTCCGTGTACGACGATTAACACTTTGTGACTGTGAGCTTCCTCATTGCACTACTGTCATGTAGCCTACGTAATTTTTGACTTATTCAATAAAGTTCAAGTTAAAAGTTAATTCGGATTAGGCCTAATGTTGGAAGCGGGAAAAAATACATGCCTACCAATTAAAGCATTAAATTAAAAAAAAATAAAGATTAGGCCTAACGTTACAACGGTGAAAAAAAAAATATTATAGGCCTAACGATTTTCGCACGTTTCCTACCAAGTAAAAACACATTACCGGTAAATAAAAAAAAATAAAAAAAACGGGTGCACGCTATGTAAGTTGTTTGTTTGCAAGTGAATAGGTTGCTTTATTGTTTCACGAGGTCAACACTCAATAAGGTAAGACAAGCAGCTATTTTTATGTGATAATGGAATAAGACGCCCACCCTATGGAAAAACAAGTTCCGAAAATAGATTACACTGGTTTTAACGCCCACTCCCGTTTTTTATCGAATTTTCCACACAAGCCCATGGGCGTTTAATACGCGATTTACGGTATATATAAACTGCTACTATTGTTGACGGCGGCTATCCTTGAATATAGGATTCTGATTCAGAAACTGCACTTCTGGAATGAAACTGCAGTTCCAGTATACAAGAACTACACTTGAAAACTGTAGTTTTAACAAAAACTGCACGTATGTTCTAATGGAACTGCAGTTCCAGTCTATAAGACGTTTTCTACACAAACTGTAGTTGTGTAGTGAATTGCAGTTACAAGGTACGAGACCTGTAGCTGATTACTGCACTCTGACACAGAATGCAGTTCTGTCACAGAACTACAGTTCCAGTCTACGAGAAATGCATTTTAAAACTGCAGTTCTGTAATGAAACTGTAGTTCCAGTCTACAAGAACAGTAGTTAAAAACGTGCAGTTAAAAACGTGCAGAAACTGCAGTTGTGTAGTGGCAGGGCAGTTAGTCTACACGAACTGGAGATGAAAATTGCACTTCGTCACAGAAAAAATTTCAAGTACTGCACTTGAAGACTGCAGTTTACATAAAAACTGCAGTTCTGTAATGGAACTGTAGTTTCCAGACAAACTGCAGTTAAAATCTATGAGAACTGCAGCTGAAAACTGCGCTCTATCACAGAAAGGTACTTTAAAACTGCAGTTCTGTAAAGAATCTGTAGTTGAACCTTCAAGAACATCAGTTAAAAACTCCAGTTGATCACAGAAACTGCAGTTGTGTAGTGGCAATGCAGTTAGTCTACAAGAACTGCAATTGAAAAGAGCACTTCGTCACTGAAACTGCAGTTCTGTCGTAGACCTGCAGTTAAAATTCTTAAGTACTGCACTTGAAGACTGCAGTTTACACAAAAACTGCAGTTCCGTAATGGAATTGCAGTTCCAGTTTATAAGAACTTCAGTTAAAAACTACAGTTTTCTACACAAATTCCACTTCCTCATAGAAACTGCAGTTCTCTCATAGAACTGCAGTTACAATTTCCAAGTACTGCACTTATTAACTGCAGTTTACACAAAACTGCAGTTGTGTAAGGGAACTGCAATTCCAGTCTATAAGAACTTCAGTTGAAAACTGCAGTTTTTCACACAAACTGCTGTTGTGTAGTGGAACTGTAGTTATAATCTTCAAGAACTGCAGTTGAAAATTGCACTTTGTCTCAGAAACTGCAGTTCTCTTATAGAACTGCAGTTAAAATTTTCAAGTATTGCACTTGAAAACTGCAGTTTACACAATAACTGCAGTTGAAAACTGCTCTTTGTCACTGAAACTGCAGTTCCATAAGAGAACTGCAGTTAAAAGAGTAAAAACTGCAGTAAAGTGCAGTTTTCATGCGAAAAACTGCAGTATTTTTTTTATAAGGGCCCCAGAAGTGCTTTCTTATGAGGCAACAGTCGAATTTTGCTGGAAAGGTTGAGCAGTGCCGTTAAGCGCCGAACCCCCAGAGACTTGAGCTGATTGAGCAGCTGGTTGAACACTAGGGTGGGTTACAGAAGTGGTGGCACTTTGTCGTCCCTGTGCGGACTGTGCTGGGTACCCCGATTTGACCTGTGGAAGCATTTCCTGAATTTTCCCGAACAATGGCAACTGGAGTAGATGATTGGCCCATTCACATACCAGAATGAGCTTGACCCCCACCTGAAAAAGAAGGCGAGACACTGTTAGACACAGAAACAGTATTGGTCGGAACAGTAGCACCAGAGTTCAAATGATGTCCTTTAGACACTGAGTGTTCGAACCAAGTTTGGACGGAAATTTGTGCCACGAAGGCAGGTTGCGCACAACTTCCTTTAGTTGTACTACAGTCCTCGGGGCTTGAACAGCGACTAAGTCGCGAACTTCGTCCGATAGGCCTTCAAGAATCATTGGCACGAGACTTGCGTTGTCCAAAGGTCGTTGGAGTCTGGCCCACTTCGCGAGAAGCGCAGCGATGAAATCCATGGGAGATTGCTCCGACCGCTGTTTCATGGCGTTAACCTCGGCCAGGAGAGTACCATCAGGTTTCCTGTGAATGTGATCAGCTTTGAAAGCTTTGTGAATGTTTGATCAAGATAAAGAATGAGGGGAATTGGTGTTCCACCAATCTCTGAACTTCTCCTTTAGAACCGAGTGAAGTAACGTGTGAAGAGACTGGCCTTCGAGTTGTCGTTCCGCATCGTAAATGTCCATGGTCTCAAGCCAATGACGTAGGTTTGAGTCATGCTGCAACTTTGGTGGAGCAATGTGCATTACTGTGAACGCTTGCACGAGCGCAACATTAACAGAATGCACTGGCACAACTGTATAGAAGACGACGGTGAAGAGGTCGGTGAGACGACACCCGTACTCATTATCGAGTGCTGGATGGTCGGAGCAACAATTCCAGGTGACGAAGGAACAGAACCAGTCATGGATACAGTCTGTGAAGACGCAGGTGACCTGGCGATCCGATGAAACAGTGATACAGCGGATACAGACAAGGAAGTAACAACAACTGCCGAGGATGATACAACAATAGACGCGGAAGTTGAAGTATTGGAAGATGAACCAGTGGCAGGAGCTGCAGCTGAAGTGGAATGAGATAAAGCCACCGACAAGGAGACGTTGGAAGTAACATGAAACATTCAAGGTAATTGCGGCGAGCACCTTGTCAAGACCTTCTTGCCAAGATTTTTGTAACGCTGAGTTGGCAGAGTCGACCTTCTGCTTCAGAGCAGCAACTTGAGATGACACACTTCTCTGAAGCTGAGCAGCCGTCGATGACAATTTTGAGTCTAACTCCCGGCATTCATTTGAGAAAGAACCTTTTACCCGACTAAGCGTAGTGCAGAAATTCTCCTTCACATCAGCCAGGGAGTCTTCTAGCCTCTCTGTCGTCACCTGCAACGAGTTATCATAACGCTCCTCCTGATGCACTAATCTTTTCCTAAATTCACTCTACTGTGCAGCTAGTTTTTCACTAAACCTCTGTAAGGCTGCTTGCAATTTTTTATCCCAAACTGCATGCAATTTGCGTGTAGTGTCAGTGATGCGTGACTCTAACTGTTGCTCACTGTGCTTAACTAGTTCAGATAGCTTAGCAACCTGTTTGTTTGCACAGGAATTAAGGCTTCATCAACAACCTCCCTGTCGACATTGTCACCAGCATCAACAACACTTGCAACACTGTTAACCCATTGGCACACCAAGCCGTCGATTCGACTGCCTCTCTCAAGCCAGCTTACAGCAGCTGAAACACAAAAGCAAGCTTTGTGGGTGGGGCTCCCCCGGGAACCCCGAGCAAAGCAAGCTGTAACAGCCCAGTGGTCAGTGTCCTCGTCTCCAAGCCAAGTGAATGCGGGTTCGAGTCCCACGATCGACCGAACTATCATATGGGATTTAAAAAAAAAAGAAAATCACCAGAAAAAATTGGTGAGTGAAAGGGTTAAGTGACTCATTTGCCCCAATATTGCCTTGACCAGGTGTAATGGGTGAAGCATCAGTCGATCCCCCAGACTGCACTAGGTTAGTGATATTGCTTAGGCCTAAAGCAGCAGTTAATGGTGAGAATGAACTAGATCCACCTGCAGCACTAGTGACAAGCACAGGTGATTGTTCACTGACATTACCGGCATTAATTTGCACGTTCCCTGGAGATCTGAAGGTGAAGATCTTCTTCTTCCCCCATGGCATCAGCATAAACATCACCTTGCTCCATTTTTTACAAAGTTACAAATGCTCAAAC
This sequence comes from Lithobius niger, assembly GCA_023313725.1. Taxonomy (NCBI): domain Eukaryota; kingdom Metazoa; phylum Arthropoda; class Chilopoda; order Lithobiomorpha; family Lithobiidae; genus Lithobius; species Lithobius niger. The sequence goes on along the minus strand of JAHWFP010034305.1, from coordinate 23,160 downwards.
TGCCAAGTGAAAATTGTTTTTGCGACACTTAATGCAATTGGACACCAATATTGTGCTGAAAAAAGAGTTAGTGCAGGTATCGACCACCAAATCCAACACTTGATACATTTTCAACCAGTGCATTTTGAAGCAGTTAAGTAGGAGATCCCCTTTAACGTACGAAAGTTCAAAAGGTGTAACCCTTAAATGTAACAAAATAATTTGTGCCAACGCTTTGCAATTTCCAGCCAACAGTTCGGAATGTGCGCCGCATAAAAATCTTACCAATGCAAGTTGGTACAGGCCTTAACCAATAACGAGTGGGATACGGTATTACCACTGCCTACTCTGCCTACTCTGTGTAGAGTAGGCAGTGGTATTACACAACGTAATAAAGCACTAGCTCAAAAGATTTGGCCGCAAGACGCACAACGGGCGGTGGCGTCATTCACCATCGCTACGATAAACACTTAATAACGACCTGTTGGATCCCCATAGCCCTTGCAAAAAAGATTGTTGGCCGCATTTAGAAATAAAATGCCAAGTGCAATCAACCGCAAATGCTTATAAAATGGTTGTAGGATCATAGCTACGCGTATTGAAGCAGCTAAGATAAAAATCGACATAGCAATAGTTCTATGATGCTAGCAAAATTTCCTGACCTGACGCACAGCATGCAAAATTTGTTGCATAGCAATGTCCGTGAATGCTAAACACAATTTACTCACGCAATTGCTCATCGGTAGCAAAAAAATACGGCATGAAAACCTTACCAAAGATTGCAGCTTATAGTCCATGCTGTTAGTGCAAAAACATTTCAGTTCCGGCAACAAGCTACATATTGTACATGGAAGCTGTTCACATGTTGTATTTTACAAATCCGCCGGGAGACACTCCCGGAAGTGACACATATAGCCGTGATGACGTCATCAAAATGGCCACCAAGCGATGTACTAAGTCTCTACTATCTCCGGAACTAATTGATCAATCCTATCGTGCGACTTATTGTTGGAAAGATACTTTAATTTGCTAAAAAACATTCCGGAACAATATATGCCATAAATCTGTTAGTTTTGGTTTAATCTGAAGAAAAATATAATATGACTGCTGTGAGATATACTAATTCCCAATTATCTCTGGAACTAATCGATCAATCTTTTCGTGCGGACTATCGTTGGAAAGGTAATTTAATTTGCTAAAAGAAATGCCGGAACAATGTACGCTGTAAATCTACTAGTTTCTGAGTAATTTGAAGGAAAGCACATTATGACGTCCTCCACATGGCGACCATACGATACGCTAAATCTCGTGTATCTCCGGAACTGATTGATCAATCTTATCTTGCGACCTATCGTTGAAATGATAATTTAATCTTCTAAAGGAAATGCCTGAACAATGTATCCCGTAAATAATTTAGTTTTTGTTTAATATGAAGGAAAAGGTAACGTGTTTGTAATCATTGCCGCTTTATACGTGGTTCTTTTGGAAACTGTAAATGATTAAAGCTGTGTCGTATTGTTCACAGTGCGTCACTTGAGCAGTGGCCTTTACAGGCACATGGTAGTGTCCCCAGCAAAAATTGATCATGGTCAGCCACGGTTAAACACGGGTAGTTCATGGGTAAACATGGTTAAACCATGGGTGGTCCCAATTTACACTTCGTTAAACCTCGTTCAAAACCATGGTCACTAGTTACCATGGTAACAGGACACTTTCACCATGTTTCAATCTTTGGATAACAATGGTTGTTCCCAATTTACCATTGGTTTAGCAATGGCAAACCATGATCATAAACAGTGGTTTAACCTTGGAACATTTTTGCTGGGGGTACCGGAAAGTAATTGTTTAATCCCTTACAGAAATATTTGATCCCATGAGTGGTCAAAAGTGGACCTATCAGGGCCCAGTGTTTGGTCACAACGATAGGGGTCATATTGAAACATGCGGGATCTGTTCGGGACCTTGTGACTTGTTTTTTGGCACCAATTTGTGACTTTATTGTGACCAAATATTTGGTCACAATAGGGGTCAAAATGGAATCTTTGCGGGGTCTCAAATAAACCCCACAGTTGGTCCCAAACAGACCCTCATTCAGGTCGCTGTGATCTAATTTTTGACCCCAGTTTGTGACCAAAAAGTGACCAAGACGACTCCAGTCACCAAAATGTATGTTTCGACCCCAAATTGATCCCAGTATGTGACCACAGCTAGTATCTTGATCCCAGGCAAAAGGGAAAGAAAAGTGACAGTTGATACGGTCATATTATTTTTTTATTAGTTCTAAATTCCTAAGTAACATGACCTATGCACATTACACTATACTTAGCATTACATTATATACCGTACTTGGACCTGCACTATGTATTTATACCATCACTTACCTTCTTTGACATCATTCCTTGCTGTACTGACATGTTTGGATCAAGTGAGTAAATCTTATATAGGCACTTATCCTTAAGAGTTAAAAGTTATGGGTGTTAGATTTCCATTAATTGATTTTTGCTAAAGTTTGGGGCAGTTTGACTTTGTTTTAAACAATTAATTGGCATTAATTGTTTTATACTATAGAAGCCATTTGTTACGTAAATAGAATCTACACGAAATTAAGGAAGTGTCACACATCGTTTGACATTCTCAAACTAGACTGAACTCAGTTTCCATATGGCGACATTATTAAGAGTTAGCATCCAAATCTTTGTACGTACAATACATTTATAATGAAACAAATTGATAATGACTCTATAACTACAATAATGTTGAAGAATTTTAATAATTGAACAATAAAATAATTTCTTTTAAATACAAAATTCACACGTAGGCAGAACTTTTAGTCACCTTTTAAACTGGAATAATTTTATTTGTTGTAAGTTGTTGAGCATAAATGTTAAGGTTTTTCTATGATGGGTTCCAGCTTTGGCTTGTTAATTTTGAACTGTTGAACCAACACGCTTCACAATTTTTCTTTTTACCAGCCAGGACTAGCTCTGAATAACAGTAAATCCTATAAATATTTAGATAATGTTACGCTTGTTCTTTAGCTTATATAAGAACTTTAGATGGCTGTTTGGCTCAATAATAGTGTTTAATTTGCTGGGTTCAAAGACTTTATCACAAACAGTGACTTTTTTTTTTGTATTGGCGGGCTAGGTGGTCAAGCCCAAAATCAATCAAAATAGAATCTAACTTTCTGGATTGAAAACCCTATTTTGAGTCCGAAAAAGTGTTTCCTATTTTTGATCTTCCTTTGGTGCATAAATTCAGTGCATATCCGCAATTCAGGATTTCCTTTGTTATAATCAGGATTCACGTGTAAAAGTAGTCCCAGGAGACGAGAAAATTCAGACTAACCTGGTTACAATGGGGCGGGCCAATTAAAAAAAATATTAGGACAAAACTTTGTTTCATTAGACTAAAAGAAAAAAAATATACCATGCAGTGTTCTTGGTCTCCAACTTTGTCTTTCTTAATGGGTTTAGAAAAATGCTGCCAAATATATAAAATGGACAAAAAAAAACAGACACTCTTTTGAAAATCTTGCAAGTACGCTATCCTGGGGCAATATTTTTGGGCAATTTTGGGTAAGTTTCTGGGGCATTTGGAGAACTCTCGGCCCTGTTGTGTGGCATCCTACGTTTTTTTTTGTTTTTTTTTTGAAAATACCGGTAGGAAGCTGCTTTTTTAGACTCAAGAATTTGATTTTTGATCCAAAAACTTTCCCCTATTTTCATTTTTTTTAAAGGACTTTCTTGCATCGCCAACTGCGACCAGTGTGCTCAAATTGGGGCCAAATTGGTCAAGTTAACAGTATTCTCAAAAGTCACAGTTTGTGACCAAGTGGGGTCAAACAGGGGTATCGGTGTTAAAGCCCCAACCCGTGGCCAAGTGGGGGTCTTGCGTGACCAAGTGGGGTCAAACTGGGGCCTATTCCCAGACCGTGATCAACTTGACCTTTGTGTGACCGAGTTCCAGTACTCTTTAAGTCACATTTTGTGACCAAGTGGGGTTAACGAGGGGTCAAGTAGTTAAACCCCCGAGCCGTGGCCAAGAGGGGGGTCTTATGTGATCAAGTGGAGGCAAACTAGGGCCAAGTTTATCCAGTCCCAAAACTGTGGCTAACTAGAGCCTTGTGTGACCAAATTGTAATATTCTTAAGTCACAGTTTGTGACCAAGTGGCATCAAACAGGGGTCTAGGTGTTAAAATCGCAAACCGTGGCCAAGTTGGAATCTTGTGTCGAAGCCTCAATATTCTTAAGTCACCAACTGTTACCAAATGGGGTCAAGTCCCAAACCATGACCAACTAGGGCCTTGTGTGACCAAAGTGTAGTATTCTTAAATCATAGTTTGTGACCAAGTGGGGTCAAACAGGGGGTCTAGCTGTTACAACCCCAAACCGTGGCCAAGTGGGGTCCTGTGACTAAGCCTGAATATCCTTAAGTCACCAGTTGTGACCAAGTAGGGTCAAACTGGAGCCAAGTTTGCCAAGTCCCAAACTGTGACCAACTGGGGCTTGTGTGACCAAGTTGTCATATTTCTTAAGTCACAGTTTATGACCAGGTGGGGTCAAACAGGGCGCAAGGCAATAAAGCCTCCAACTGTGGCCAAGTAGGGGTCTTGAGTGACCAAGCTTGAATATTCTGAAGTCGTAGTTTGTGATCATTTCGGGTCTATCCAGGGTCTACAAATTGCAAGCCCCAAACTGTGACTTTCTTTGGGCTTGTTGGGGCCACCCAGCAAACACGGGTTACAATTTGTGATCAATTGGGGTCAAATGAGGGCCAAACGCTGCAAAAACCCTGGATTATGACTTAAACCTGGGATGTAGTGGGATCAAGCATTGAAAACCTCTGGCTGTGGGGTCTACTGGGCCCAGTGTGGGATCTGTTTGGACCCTTGTGACCATTTCGTGACTTAAAATGGGTCCGTTTGGGTCCGTTTTGACCAAATATTTCTGTAAGGGATATGACAGCTCATACCTCTCTTAGTACACTTGCAAGTCTATAGAGGCTACTGAATTACCCCAACAGTTGTCATCCATCCCAGAATATCAATTTAGATGATTTTTGTTACCTCCCCTTTAATGGCTGCCTGTATTGTTAAGTCATCACCCTGATTCTGATAACCTCATTCTGCAGATTATGATGGCCTACGATGCTAACCTTGTGTGCGTACCTACTTTGTTTTACGTGCGATCCGCCGATGACTTCAGAATGCTGTCTGCCCTTCCTGGTGTTGCAACAAAGGCTTGAACAAAGTTTTCAGTCTAGCCACTACCTGCTAACTCACAACCAATCTTTGAAATAACAGCCATTTCTATCTGCAGTTTTGCGATGGTTGATCGGCCTTAAACTGGTGTCTATGTTGAATTGATCTTCTTAAGAATACTTATCATAATGTTCATGGCACGGCGAACCATGGATAAGGAATTCACATCATACACTGGGAGCAGAATTGATGTGCATTTACCTTTCAAACCTTCATGGATGTTTTGACGGGAATGGAAGGCTACCCAGGATAACACTTTACCTTCGTGGTCAGCCTTGCTTCTGGTGGATTAGACCAATCCGTCATTTCCACAGGTGTATCAATGGTTTTTTCTTCGACCATTGGTAACGGTGCACCATTTGAACGTTTGGTCGTATGAGGAAGACTTGTGGAGGACTCGGGCAAGCTTATTCTGCTTTATTATTTGATTGTCCTAGGTTGAGACTGGTTGTCAAAGACATACCTACTGGTCGGTGAAAGATGAGACATGCCTGTTACATATAATGAGTTCGCCGATGTACTGAAGGCTGTGTATGTTTTATATTATCAATTGCGTGCAGCACAAGTGAATACATTATAGATAAAAAAAAAAACGCAGAATAAAGCCAACTTAAATTACACATATAAGTGGCAATAATTGTGTGTAGATTTTGTTTTTCTTCAAATTAAACAAAAGAGACTTTCGGTATACATTGTCCTTGCAGTTCTTTTGGCAAATTAAATTATATTTCCAACAATAGGTCGCAGGATAAGAGTGATATATTCGTTCCGGAAATACCGCAAATTCGTATATCGCATGGTAGTCATTTTTATGACGTTATAATATGTTTGTCTGTATATTAAACAAAAGCTAATACACTATATATACAGCAAACAATGCTCTGGCAATTCTTTTAACAACTTAAATTATCTTTCCAACGATAGGTTACACCATAAAATTGATCTATTAGTTCCAGAGATACACGAGATTTAGTAGATCTCATGGTGGCAATTTTGAGGACGTCATAACATGTTTTCCTTCAAATTACGCAGAAACTAATAGATATACGGCATACATTGTTCAGGTATTTCTTTTAGCAAATTAAATTATATTTCCAACGATTGTTTGCACGAAAAGATTGATCGATTAGTTCCGCAGATAATTGAGAATTAACATATCACACAACAGTCATATTATGTTTTTCTTCAAATTAAACCAAAACTAATAGATTTATGGTATATATTGTTCAGGCATTTCTTTTAGCAAATTAAATTATCTTTCCAACAATAGGTCGCACGTTAGGATTGATCGAATAGTTCCGGAGATAATAGAGATTTAGTACATTGCGTGGTGGCCATTTTTATGACGTCATCATGGATTACGTCGTCACTTCCGGGAGTGTCTTCCGGTGGATTTGGAAACTACAATGTGTGTACAGCTTCCATGTGCAATATGCAGCTTGTTGCCGGAACTGAAATGTTTTGGCACTTTTTGTCGCTAACAGCACGTAGTACTATTAGCGTTACCATTCCAAAAATTCATTGCTAATGCAGGCAAAATGTTCAAAGGCCGGCTGATACGCAAATGGACGGTAGCGCACATTACCACCAGCTGGGAGAAACCTGGTCGAAAATGCCGATCGTTGATGTCGTCAACAAAGTTTGAAAGTTGGACCTGATTCGGAAGTCACCAGGGTTACCACGGTTAGGACCTGATCGGAAGTGCCACTTGTCAATCTGCAGAGTTCAAAAAATTGTTCGAGGCGCCACTTGTCAAGTTGACTCCCTGCAGTTACGTGCGGGGAAATCCTTGACTGCCGGATAAAACTCAGTCGGAAGCTGTTGTCTTCATCATTGAAGTTTAATCAACACAATTGGCTTACAATTCAGGAAGACATGCTTCTCGTTCAACGTCAACATAAGAAGAGCGGGAGAGAGTGAGCGGGAAACGGTTCATTGTCTTAGCAGTGCTTCGCATACAGTGCTGCTGCCACACAGCCAGCAGGAGAAACAGGAGGGAGTAAGCCAAGGCCTGCTAAGACTCGTGACAGTTGTTTTGAGCCGAGTCATTTCGAAAACGCAGCTTGCAAAATGGACCAGAAGTCCGTAATTCAAAATGGCTACCAAGATGACAGTTTTTTAAGAGGTTTCTGTTTCAAGGAATATTCTTCTAGAAATTTGAATAGCTGGTGCTTTTAAGGTGTTAGACCCTAGTGAGTTCGAAAATGTAAGTTGATAGCCTGAAACAAAGACTGGAAGTACATAATCCAAGATGGCAGCCAAAATTACAGCCTATTTTACAAACTAGCTGTCATCATGGAGTATTCTACCAAAATATGTGCTTCAAAAGCCTTGTTACCATTGTAACCAATCAATTAAGTAATAAAGCTTACTGCAGGCCAAACAATTTCCGTTTAGATATTACGTAATTATTCATTTTGACGGCTATAACCGTAATATTGTAGTATTTCTTGAGTGTGTCGTGAACTGGATGTAGACTTGTTAAGTAAATTCTATTAAGCTCAAAGAGAAGGTTGAATGATAACAGTGCACTTTATTGCACATCAAAATTGTTGTCTTACTGAAAGGTTCTGTAAATAGTTCAATTACAAGTTTAAAGAAAGAGAAAGTAATTAAGGTAATTTAGATCTGTTGCAACATGGGTCACTGCCTATGTCAGGATGAGCGAGTGCTCACTCCTGGGTCGCTTGGGTTGATGATCGAGTGTGATGCACCTTGCACAGAGCGGAGCAAACGAGCATTGGAATGTAATGAGTGAACAAAGACAGAAGCGCGCTTGTCGTAAGAGTCCGTCAATGTATCGTCACTGAAGAGATTAAACAGCCTTTTCTATACTTGCAAGCTGTGAGTATTGAATAACTGTCATCAAGAATAGTGCAAGTAATGGGACACGTTACACCCATATATGTGGGAATTTATCCTTTCTGCACCCGTACATGCAATCAATGCTCTCAGTCTTGCAGCCACATGTAAGAATTTCTTTGCATGTTTTTGGAACTGGCTCTACGGTCCTGAGAATAGGCACCCACTTCCCATCCACTGCTTTCCACCTAGTATCATGAGGATCTGGTAAAATGGGTTTGGCAAGTGGACGTCTTACCAAATATAGGTCTGTGGTAGAAACATAGTAAATTGAATATAAATACCATTCGATGACTGAAGTGCTCTGAACACAGAGTATCAAACGTTATTTATGGAATGCTAATTTGGTAATGACTTCTTCAAATGTGAAGCTTAAGAGCATTGCTTGTTGGTGGAGACTATTAAACCGTGCTTCATTACCCATGGCTTATACAATTACGATTTTTCGTAATGCTTCACACAAAAAATTAATAACCTTGTACAATCGAACAGCAAAGTTCTCTACATTTTAGATAGTTTGAATCCTGAAGTGCCTGCTGTCTTAGTCCTGAAAGCAGGCAGGGCCTCCTTTGTACGGGTGATAAAGTTGATGAGATGGTGTGAACTTAAATATATTTTCAATGCAAAAGTTGTCATAGCAAAGGACACATATTTATTTTCCGGCTGCGCGTAACTTTTCCAGAATGAAATGCGAAGAAGTATGGTTAATGTCTGGAACGACAAAGGAGAGGAAATATAATCCATTCTACACCTTGGAGGTATATCAAACTCCCAGCCGAAGCCATGGCACCAGAAGGTGACAAGATAATTTTGCTAGGTAATTTCAATCGGAAATTACTAGGAGATTTTTACACACCACAGTCGACATGGGCCTCACTGGGACCTTCTCTTCCCCAAAACACCAAGGATGGCTAAGGTCAGCCTCGAACCAGGGACAGTCACGCTAACCATCAAGCTACCTTGTCCCTGTTCCAGTCCACACCATCGCATCAACACTCCTCAATTCTATCCAGGGCCGGATTAAGGCAGGGACATAGGAACATTTGTCCCTGGCCCCGAGTTTTGTTTCAGAATCAAAACTAAAAAAAATAGGCAGAATAAGGAGAAAATATTGAGTAGTAAAATACTAAAAGGTAAGATGAGAAGTAGCTGACAAGTAAAATTCAAAAATACAAATATTCTTCCTCTTCCCACAATTTTCTTCCATTTGCCTCTAGATAAGGAGCTGTTTACATGGTAGAGAACTATAGGAAAGGGAGGAGGCCCCCTCAAGAATTTTTTCCAGGACCCCAAGTAACCTAATCTGATCCTGATTCTATCACCCATAAGAAAGAGGACTATTTTGGCATTTCATTCTGTAATGGGCTCTGATTCTAACCATATTCTGACCTGCTTTCAGACTGGGAAAGCAGCCACTATACTAAGGACTCAACCCACCTCAAATTAAAAAAAAATTATTGTTCAACTGTACAAGGTCTGTATCATTGTTGTGTGTGAAGTATCCAAAAATAGTCGTAATTGTCGAATCCACGGGTAATGAACCACGATGTATTCTCTATGGTACAGTGAATCCAGAAGATCTTCCCCAATGAGGGTTGCTGTAATGCTTCACATATAAAGAATCATTACCAAGTTAGCATTCCTTGAATACCGTTCCGTACACTGTGTTCAGAGCGCTTCAGCCATTGGATGGTATATATATATTGATATTCTATGTTTCTACCATATACCGTTGTTTGGTAAAATGCTCTCTTGCCAGACCCACTTTTACCAGATCCTCATCACGCTGAGTGGAAGGCTGCAAATGGGAAACTGCAGCCTGTTCTCCTGACTCTAGAGCCAGTTCCCAAAACATACACAGAACTCCTTATGTTTGGCTGCAAGACTGGTTGCACCAGCCGCACGTGCGGATAAAGAAATCCTAATCTCAAATGTTTAAATGACACGTATTTGCAGTGACCATCGTTGCTTCAGATCTAAATAACCTTAGTTCTCTTTCCACGATCGCATTTTTTAATCTGTAATTAAGCTATTAAGAGACCATTTCAATAGGACAAAAGATTGATCTTAAAAGAATTTACTTTGCTAATATGCATGCTGCTCACGATGCACCCTAGAAAAGCTGCAATATTAAGGTTATAATGATCAAAATTATGAATTATGTAATATCTAAATGGAAATATTTTGGCCTACAGTAAGGTTTATTATTTAATTACCCGATTAGAATGGTAACCTGTCTTTTAAAGCACATTTTTTGGCAGAATATTCCTTGATAACGGCAAGTTTTTAAAATAGACCGCCCTCTTGAATTAAGGACTTCCGATCCTTTTTTTAAGCTTGCAACATTCATTTTCAAACTCACCAGGGTGAAAACATCTTAAAAACACCAACTACTCCAATTTCTAACAGAATGTTCCTTGATTACAGCAAGCATTAAATAAAAAAAACTGGCATCTCTGGCCACCATCTCGAATTGTTGACTTCCGGTCCATTTTTCGAGCCGGCAATAGGTATTATCAAACTCAGTGAGGTTGAAATACCTTAGAAACACCTGATGCCAAATTCTTATACGAAATGCTTCTCGCATGTTAAAAAACGCCTTTTTTTCCCAAAAGTGGCCTAGCCATACTAGGCTGGGACATTCCTACTTTCATTGATGCTATAAAAATTATTTTTGCCACTACTTTTTTTCATTTTGAATCATTGTGTATGTCGCAGGTTGATGGGGTTCTCATGGGTGGTCCCATTTCTACATTTTTGGCGAACATTGCCTTGAATCAAATTGACGAGTTCTTGATGCTCAAGTTCCCTAGCACTAAATACTACCGATGCTACGTTGATGACTGGCTGGCGTTTATTCGAAACTCGGACAAATCACGTATGCTTAAATTTCTCCACATGCCCACCCCTCTCTTAAGTTTACGATGGAGGAATCCGGTAACAACTCCGTTGCTTTCCTGGATACGACTATTATCATTAACCACAACCATGTAGTAGAATTTACTCATTACGGCAAGTCTATGCATACCACTCGCTGAATTAACTTTGCCTCATTTATCATAAAAACGTAAATTGGCCGGTCCCCATGAAGGCCGGCTGAAATTTGTTTCTTTTGCTAAAGAAATACTATACCTGTCAATTTTTTGCATTTATGCTCTCTGTGCCTTGAGAATTAAAGTTGTGCCGATCCACCCAGCTGTACAAACCACTGCACATGCGCAGCCCTGCTTACTTTAAGAGCTTCGTCAGAAGCAAATGTATCTTTAATTTCTCTCATGATCTGTCAGGAGGTGGCTCAAGACGGGAGGTAGGGTGGGTTTGTATTTTACCTTAGCAAAAGAAACAAATTTCAGCCGGCCTTCATGGGGGCCCAGCAATTTTACGTTTCTTGTTGCTGGAAAATTACTATATCTGTCAATTTTTGCATTGACAGTTGACCTTGTCTGACTTGGTGGCGGGCACGTTCTGAATGAGTTCCCTAAGGTTGTGAGGTGGGGTTCGTCGTTTCTTCAGTGTTTTTTTTTTTGGGGGGGGGGGTGGGGGGGACAGGTGTAATATTCTTCTTAATCGTTAAGAAGTGACGACATATTTCTCTTTGATGTGGTTTTGATGGATGACATCATCTAGCTGCAGCTTGACATTGATCCATCTTGCCTGGCTTGGTTCACACACATAACTTGATCTTAGTTTGGGATGTGGGTTCACTGTGTTCGGGTTGAGTTGAATGTGTTGAGATGAATGACATAGTTCCAAGTCTTGGGATTAGTCCAAAAGAAGGATTTTTACGATATAGGGTAACATAATTTCACAATGGGCGTTGTTGCCGGGAAAGGAATCGTTCGCTTGTTGAGGGGATGTTTTCTTCGAGAAATTCCAGTGAATGGTCAATGAGAGTTCACATGGTTGGACATAGGGTTGATGATGTTTGAGAAAAGTTGTTGAAATTGGACACTGTTCACAGCACTGATAATTTTGAAATAAACGAAGTGTAGCCAGATGGGTCAAATGGAATAGTTTCTTCCCCGGCAATCCAAATAGTGGTGGAGGGGAGAAATGATTTTTTAAGCCTGCATTTGGTGCATGGGAGATTTAAGGTGCTGTTTGATGTGTAGGGTTGGAGTCCTGCTAGATTAGGTTGTGTGCGGTGATTATTGTTAAACTGCTATATGTTAAACAAGTAAAAGTGTTCTGGAGGGCAGGTGTTGGCTATGGTGTACCATGCAGCGCCAAATTGGTTGTCCCTTGTTTCTACCTCAAGGTGTTGATTGTCCGAGGATTGAACTTTCGGTGGGTCAATAGGAAGGTTCCCAAAAGACATAACTGGAGGAATGAGTTCCTACGTGGGTTTTAGGAAGTCGTATGGTGGGTGTCGAATGCGAAGGTCACAGGGCCCAGTTTGGCGTCGTAAAGGATGCTGAAAGCATAGTTCACCACGGTGAGTTTATGAGGTTTGTTGTAAACTCAATTTCTTCAATGTTCCAGGCAACACCTGTTTCCCTGCTGGGGAGTTTGGCAAGAAGGGATTCCTTTAATTTTTCCTTGGCAGTTGAGAGAAGGGGTTTCCGGTAGGAGATGCATGCATTAATTGCAATCAATTGTTGTTTCGCAAATTCCAATTCGAGTTTAGCGTAGTTGGAAAGCAAGGTTTGAAATTCGGATTGAGAAAGGTGGAGAGGTGGAGATTTTTGGTGATGATGGAAGTGAGAAAAGGGGGGAGAATGTCATGTTCGTAGTTGCAAGGTAGTTGTTGGTGATTTCGTCTTCGTCCAGCCCGTGTAGTTGCTGAGGTGGAACCTGGGCTTCCTGGGCTTCCGCAGCTTGAGGAGAGGGGGAAAGGGATGCTTGAGGTGAAAGAGGTGCGTTGGATAACTCCTTGTGGTTTTCCTTTGGTGGTTGAAGAACGTGACCAGGAAGATGAGCTGCGGAGAAGTCGATTTGATCAGCCGATTCATCATCTTGAGTTTCATTGTTGATGGTGCAAGATGACGTTGATTCACGAACTCTTGGTGTTGATTGAAGAGGTTTGCTTCCATCAGAGGAGGAAGTAGACTGGTTCCCGTTAGACGGACGTCGAAACTTCGAGTTGGGTGGTGCCACAGGTAACGTTTGAATCACGTTCTGTGGGTGTGAAACAGTGACGGCTGGGGTGGTTGAATGTTCATTCAGTTCCCTTAAGGTTGGCAGCCCAGGTGGCTTCACGGCCATTGGTGATTGGAATTCCGAAGACGACATGATCGTTCAGCTTGGGAGGAATTCCCTGGTGATGGCCCTCCAGTCTTGTAAGGGGAGCTCGAAGGAGAAATGCAAGGAATCAGCAGGTTGGGTTTTGCAATTTTCTTTCGGGGCTTCTTTACTACCGGTACCGGATGGGGACTGCCGGTTTGTAGTAGTTTGGCTCTCCATTCTTTTGCTTGCTTCGAAGGTAACTTAGCAGCCCTCTGGAGTTTGACGACTTTTAGCCAAGTTGATGGAGAGATCTGAACGCATAGATGACAAGGCCTGTTGTAGTACTCACAGCGCCGGTGAGGTTGGCACACCTTATGAATGTCAAACCTCCCACGCGCATTCATGCCGGGGCAAGAGCAAATTCCTGGGTCTGAAATAGCAGGTTTCCTGAGTTGAAAGCCAGAAAGGTTGGATTCAATGAAAGATGGGGACCTGCCACCTCGGGTCCTTGCCATGTCATCTGAGGAACTCATGGACGGTGGTTGAAAACGAGAAAATCGTCGATAGTTGTCGTCTGACTTGAGGCATGAAAAAGTGCGCTGGCAGCAACAGAAAGAGAAGCAGATCACGGCCGTGGAAAGCTGTGGGCACATGGAGCATAATGCTGTTGCTAGGTGACGGAGGAGAAAATCCCGCGAAAAGAGGGGAATGACGTTATCTCGGCCTGGATGGGGATAGAGAGAGAAGAGATGGGCTCCTCATAGACCAAAAGCTTCGGGTTAAACGATGCCAACGTTGATAATGGTTGTTTTTGCACGAATGCACGGTGATGTAAATGGGGCTTGCAGGTAGCTGTTGAGAGGGTGAAGAAGATTTATCTTCCGTTAATCACAGCAATTGACCTACGTCTTGGAGTGAGGGAAAAAAAATTCAAAGTTGGACGGCACAGGAAGGTGGTTGGAGTTCGATCTCAAATCATTTAGCATTGAAGTCCTGGATTGTCAAAAGCACTTAGCCTGCTGATAACCTTGGGAGCTGTCGGATGAACTGAGTCGGCTCGCAGTGGAAGCAAGAGAGGGCAGGATTGTTGATTGGAGACTCGTTTTTTTTTTTTTAAAAACATTGAAGACGGGAAATGTTTCTTCTCCCCCTCTTGGGGTGGGGTCGGTTCAGTGTTGAAAGACACAATCGAAGTCAAGCTTAACATCATTTGAAGTTCCAAAGGGTCCAAGAGCGACTTGTTTCAGGTGAAGTGATCGAGCGCTTGAGAAGGGCGGGGTGTTCCTTAGGATGCAGGTTGACGAGAGCTCTCTGGGAGGTGTCGGGGTTGTTGTTGACAGCCCGGGGAAACATCATGGCAGGAAGTAGTTGCGGACTCAAAGGAGTGCAGCATCAGGGTTGCGATGAGGATGTAGTTCTCATGGTGACTCTTAGGTGCTTAAGCCATTGGTGCTTGGAGATTTTTTTTTTGATGGGACCGCAATTGGTTGGTGAGTTGATCCAGTTGCTTGAAGAAGTTGCAATGATGGTCATCAGTTGGCCTCACAGGTGTTGTGAAGAAAGGCTAAGGAGCTGGCGAGTTCGGAACTTGTCTCACCAATGGAGTGGGTGGTCTTGCAGCCTAGACGAAGTTGCAATGAAGATCTGACGGCAATTGCAGACGATGTTGGGAGGCTGGTGCCGTGAAGATGGACAGTTGTCCTGATAAAAGCAAAAGAGAGTTCCGTGCCTCAGGAGGTGAGCTGCAATGAAGATCAGGCGGATAAATGCGATAGTTGCTTGACGATCTTCAGACGAATGCGTGTGCCGACCCTGAATGTAAGTTGCTAAGAAGAACAGCCGGTGGACGAATATGAAAGTAAACGCCGCTGTCGCTTCAAGTTCTGTTCCAATGAAGCTGGACGAATGCCGAGGATGCTTGGAGGTCTTCAGACGAATGCGAATGTGAATGCCGTCATCAACCGATGAGAGGACATCAAAGTGGCAGACAAATGCCAGTAGCACCTCACGGTAACGGAATCCAAGAAAAGCATGGAGAAAAGGCATACGTGGGCGAATGCGAATGTGAGGGATAACGAGAGAATAAGGCAGAGGCTTCTTTCAGACAGATCGCCTTGAAAACAAAAGATGCATTTGCCTCCGAACAAGCTCTTAAGTAAGGAGGGCTGCGCATGCACAGTGGGTTGTGCAACTAGGTGGATTGGCACAACTTTAATTCTCAAGGCACAGAGAGCATATGCAAAAAATTTCAAAAAATGCAAATGCAAAATATGCAAATGCTTATGCATATGCAAAATGCAAAAAAATTACAGGTATAGTATTTTCCAGCAACAAGAAATAATGTTGTAACCAATGAAATTCGACGTACCTACACCCACACCACTAACAAACGACGCTTGCACGAGAAATACACCTTGCTGAAATACATTGAAAATGGCTTTCCACTGCATCTCCTAACCAGATTAGTCGATCATAAGAAAATTTTACACACTCAGCCAAAGAAATCTAAACCTGAAAATTTTATGTCAATTCCGTACTTTCCAGGTGCGACTTAACAACTAAGAAAGCTATTTATTAGCTCTAAGTGGTTTTACTTTTTATTCTCCTCTACAAATCAAAATTTAAAAACGCCTCACTATGCCAAGAATTGTGGTCGATCACAAGGAGGCCCCAAAAAACAAAAGTAACTTTGTTTATCAAATACCCTGTGGCGAACCAACCTGCAGGGCATCTTACATAGGAACGACAAAGCAAACTTTGAATGAAAGGTTATCATCCCACAAATCAAATCTTAAATATAACAACACAACCCTTCAGTGCAGCACCGAATAAAGACAGGGCACACCCCTGATTTTGAAAATACCAAAATTCTGTTTCAAACAAAAATATTGCCGACCAAGAATTGATTTGGAAACTATCTGCATTCTTACTCAGCGCCCACCAGTCCAAAATTACCTTTTGCCAGTAAATAAACAATTTTCTGAATATATCCCCATCATCCACAAACTAGGAATCTCAATTTTTTTTCCGCTAGGGCCTTCTCCTATATAACAGCATGAAGAGACCAGTCCCAGCACTGATGACCTGCTTTGCAGGGAGTTTGTCCGAGTCCCTATTGTCGGGTTCTGCCCTGTCTTAGGTTTTTTTTATTTGCTTTTGTTGGTGATTTGTGGGTTACACCCAAAGTGTATTTTTTTTATGTATTGGGCAGCTCCTTTGTGCAGATAATGGGTCATAGTCTGACCTGAAACGTAGCATTTTTAGTTTTGTAACTTCTGCACCTTATTGGCTTTTTATTTCTTTATATCTTTGCAATACGCAATCAAATAGCATAGTATGCCAAAGAATCCTAATCGCTAGGTGGTCTTTGACCAGTCTACAACTTACAGCCAAAGAGAGGATTCGCAAATTCTCAGTATGGTAAGTATATTGCGAGTCTGCAGGTTTTGTTCACCTGGGAAGGCTGAGTATGGTTTTATGGCTACTCCCCCATGGGGGGGGGGGGGGGGGGGGGTACCATATCTTGCGTGCAGATACACACCTGTAGCCTTTTGAAAAGCTGACATGCCCATTGAAATATACTTGATGAGTATTGCAGCTTATCAGTCAGCTAATAAAAGGGTACACACATATCCTCACTGATGAGTTCAAGACTGAGTCTGTGGCTAGCCTTGCTTAGGTTTGTGGCCTGTGGGCGTGCGTTTTCAGTCTTCCAACATTTGTTTCTGTGTATTGGCAGAACTGTATGAAATAGATATTTGCGGCTTATTAGTCGTTATACAATCGGAATAGGTCGTGTTCGGTTGATGTTTCTGTATTAAACACCACTGGCCACACTGTCACCATGCAGTATCCCCACAAAGCTAAAAGAAGGTGAGAGATCACTAGATCATAAGTAATAAACGTACTTATCGGCCAGTATTCAATGTAAATCTGCTTAGCAACGCCCATGACAACGCAAGGATGATTGGTGAGCAAATAATGGTGAGTAAAAGCATTTCTTTCCTGACAGTGGCATCCATTTTACTCATCGATCATTCCAGCAAGTCCGTTCGAAAGAGACTCAAGCGTGACGTTACTTTTGATGGAAGCGGTCGATTTTTGTGTAATCGGTCAATGATTCGGTGAGTTAATGAAAATGCCCATTGAGATTGATGGGACCTGGGCTACATGCCCATTGGTCCCAGGAGCTTGTATTTGAGTTGGCGTTGGCTTCAGTTAGCTGCACATAGTGAATCTATCTACAGCTAACAGAATTCAATACCAACTTGGATGCAAGTTCCTGGGACAGATGGGACCAATTCCATGTATCCCAGGTCCCATGAAAATGATCTAACATCGTCAGTTCTGCTGGGACGTTACGAGGTTTGTTTTCTTAATAATTTCGTAACAATTATCTTAAGCTACAAATTAAGTGGGAATTTGGATACCTATCTAATAAATTAAATTTGTGAATAAATGAGAATAGGGTATTGTGTTGAGGCTAGACTGAACCCGGACACTACATGTTGACTTTTCTGCAATGTAGTTAGGCATCAACACCTTCTCTGGATAAAAGCAAGATCGAAAAATGAATTATGATTTTGTTGATGCCCTTCCTTCTTTTTACCGAATTAATTTTAGAAGCCCATAGGCGTTTAATAAACGATTTACAGTAATTGTTGACTATCCAGTCATCAGAGCGTAACATCACATTACAGCTATTGTGGACCTTCCATTCATCAAATTACAACTTTTGTGGTTCATAAATAATAATGATCACAAATCGCTATAAATTATATAAAGGAAAGCAGAAAACAAGCCATACAGCGAAACTCTTGCACTAGAAATCATACACTGGGCATATTGATAAAGGCGTTATGTCAGTGACCTGGGAACGAATTGGGTTGCCAGTTTAAATCCTGGTCACGCCATTCCAGTGCGGCGCTAATGACGTGCTGTAGCTGTCGACGCGCCATTAAGCCTCAATCTCCCCCCCCCCCCCATTCCAACGAAACGTAAGTGCATAAAATTGGCTTGCTGTACTACAATATTTCTAGTGTATAGTTTTTACACATTTGACTTGGTTTCCTCTTTCCATTATATTGTAGGTCATCCATTTATCACATGGCAACTATTGTGAGCGCAGCTATATAGATTACTCATTCATTAGAACAATATGATTGTAGCCCATTCGTTCATCAGAGCGTAACATTTGTGGTCCATATGTTCATTAAAGCGCAACGATTGTAGACCATCTGCAGCTGGAAAATACTATCCCAACCAAGAATGAAGACTACACTATTTTCCTAGAACAATATAATCACCTTCAATTCTTGCATTTAAAAGCCTTACATGCTACTTGACGACACGATTTTTGCCAATGTTAGTAATAAAATGAATAAATGTTCTCACCTGTACTTGATAAAGAGCATCGGCTTCAACCTGTTTCATGGTAAATGACAGATGATTCTGAAAAAAAAAATAAAGAGTATTACCAGATGGGGTCCTGGGTAATGCTTCTCCAGTCTATATTTACAACATTAAACATACTAAGGTATGAAGTGGTGTGTGCAGCACTGGAGTTAGGATGCACATGATACTTATTACATCTACTCGAAGGCTTTGGGTAATCAATAACAATTAAAAGATGTTACAGAAACTGGATACGTCAACGGAATGAAAATTATCGGGGCAATTTCTGAAGAGTTGTGTATGTCTGAAAAAGTTGTGCTGTTGTGCTGGAGTGTGGACAATATCAGGCAAGTCTCTTAGACTGTTGCATGAGGAAGTCAACCAGTACTAGTGTTGTCGAAAATTTGCAAGTTTTAGTGGAAGATTGAACATTTTTGGTTGTGCGTCATGGAATGTGGATCTTGGATTTGCAGAAAATTCTTTGTGAGTTATGTACGGTGAAGGAGCATGCTCTGCTGCTAAGATATCCATTTTATTCAGTATTATTCCCTCGACCTCTCTTTATGCCTCAAATATCTCGTATGTCTCTCCTCTCACTCTGCCCGGAAATGCCTGCATAGTCGGGAAAGTGGGACGGTGAGGGGCACGCTGTAAGGGTGCCGGCATGCTTATTCACAAAATGCTTCAAAGTGAAATTTTCTATGAGTACATATTTAACAGTAAGTCAGCAGGTGCAGATTCAGAGGGGGGCAGTGGGAGTGGGGGCCCCTTCCCCCAAAAAAAATCAATAAGTGAAATAACCAAGTCAGCTGCTACGGGATGATATTTCTATCTTTTAAATCATAATTTTCGTTGAGTGCTTAATTCTTCATAAATCAATTCCATTTAGTAGTGTAATTATTATTTTACTGATGTTTTTAATCTTTTCTCGCTCCGTTTCTTTATACATTTAGGTATAAATTATGTGGACGAATCCATGTGGTGCTTTCCTGCAGAGTGTTGTGTTCCTCCTAATATAAGTGCAGTGCGTACAAGAAGGCCAAGCAAAAACTGCTATTTAGTAAATAATTGGAGAGCTGAAAATCATTTATTTACAGGTTTAAATAAAAAAAAATTATAATGGAAAAAGTGCTTGCATAAGTCAGGAAATTCTCTAAATGGCCTACAATTCGTCGCCCTCCCTCAGTGGCTTTGGAAACTGGCGACTGCATTCCGCCACTCTTAAAATCGGAGGTTCATTCGGCACCGATATATGGTGTCACATCCCCTAGCTTTTTGATAAAAATATAGCCTATAAAAGTGCACATGTATTTTTATCAAAAACTATTCCGGTGCTGGTATTACTTCATACATCCCCTAGCTGATTTGTTACCATACCCCTCCTCCCCACCCTTACCAAAATTTCACCCGGGATCCACTATGTAGTGAAAGCAGCAACTCGGCAGCAATTCTCCAAAAGACGAGAGCTGTGTAGTTTGTAGGTTTAAACAACTGTGGTCCATATGAGATGGGAAAAATTAGCAGTTTTGTTTCCTTTAAAACAGCACCCACTTCAAGTAAACTAATTGGTTGAGCTACTGTATATCGAAATACTGAATTTTCTGTAGGAAAAACTGAATAAATTTAATTGTGTTTAGTCGTAATGCAGTCTTAAAAATGCTTTTGGTTATTAGAACTAGCAAATTCAAGTTATACTTACGGAAGGTACAAGACGTTGATATTCACGCACTCCAACTTTGCGCATATGGACTTCTCTCAGCCGCTGCACCCATGTCACTCGATAGTGATCGACGGGTAAGTCACTACTTGATGGTTCCCAACGTATGGTAGGAAACCTTGTGCTACTGGAGGGTTCCTCTTGCAAGTTCTGGGGAACGCCTGGGGCCTTTGGAGCTGCAAGCCATATACTTCGATTGTAAGATTTTTATTTATTTTCTGCCGCGCTGGAGCATTAGGACAGCTTTTACCAACAGTTCAAACATCAAGCACAAGGAAAACAACAAAATGACACAAAAATCAGTCAACCGTGGTCACTGCACAAAAGAGCAATTCTAGAATCGATTAGCCTCTTCCTAAAGGCTTCAGAGGGCAAAGTATCCACAATCTGGGGAAAAGAGCATTCCACTGGAAGATGGAGCATGGGAAAAATGAAAAGCACAGATAGTTCCTTTTCGTTTGGAGATCACGGCTTTTTTTTCCCATGATCACCACGGTTGTAGTAGTGAGGTACGTGAAGGTACATGGTGGGATCTACAACCGTCATTCCATGGGAGATTCAGAAAAGAAGTATAGCCTACTCCAGTGGCGTAAATAAATATTTTTCTGGGGGGG
>JAHWFP010034304.1:0-14430 GCA_023313725.1 Lithobius niger | reverse complement strand
TTCTAATTTGCCTCATGCAGAACATCACATGCTCCTTATTGTTTCTTTAAACAACAACGCAAATCAACACAAAGTTTGTGAATCAATCAACTCGTAAATCCTGTTGACTCACGCTCTTCTTCAATCAAATCACCATCAACATTCCACCCAAGTTTCACGGAATCTTTCCTGAACATTATCTTCTCTTCTGGCAACCACCATTCATCAAACGATCCAGAACCACCACAAATAGCATTGACAGCCGCAAGCAAACACCCAAAGCTTGAACTGTTCACAACTTCATCCATCACAAAGATCTCGAGGATCCACTACACTCTTAGAGGTAGTTATTTTTCGTCTCTAATCATAGTTAATGATGAATCCCTCTGAACCGAGGGAAATTTTCCACCTTTCTATAAAAAAAAAAAAATCAAATTAATTAACTGAAATCCTCACCACTTCACCATTCACTTCAATGAACCAGTCTTGACCTGGAAATCTTCAATTAAAAAAAAAAAAAAATGGAGAAAATCAGAAAGTGGAAAATCCTTCAAAGTTCAGGGGACGCTAGCTTTGGAACCTTAGAGCAGTGGTTCCCAACCTTTTCTGCAGTATTCCTCCCTATTGGGACTAGCACGCAATGGCGCCTCCCTTCCGGTCCATTGCTATACACTATACAGGGTCGGATTGGCAAGGACCGAGCCTTAGGCATGTACCTCGAGGTTCCTCCGTGGGGGGGGGGGGGGTTTGGGAGGCTCCCTTGTAAAGGGGTTGGGGTCGTGTCGTACGCTAAGTTCTGAGGGGGCCTTCCCGTTGATCCCAGTGTTCCCGAGCGGCCCAATGCGACACTGCATTGCTGTGTCATTTTTTTTTTAACAAAATGAATGATACTAGTAAGTCTTGAAAATCTTTACAATAATGTAATTTAAAAAAAAAATGGTTGATAGGAGGTATACGTCCGTCACTGGCAAGAACTGCGATGCATCGTTAAAAAAAAGTTCACCACTGATCCGGCAGCGTCTCGCGCCTCCCCTGCAGCTGCTCCACGCTCCCCCAGGGAGGCGCGCCTCCTCGGTTGGGAAACGTGGCCTTAGGGTATCCGCCAAGAAGGTGCCTGCCACCAAATTGACGAGGTCTGACTGTGAATGCAAAATTTCACAGGTAATTTATATTTTCTAGCGACAACAAGAAACATATATTTGCCCTCTCCCCCTTACGGACTGGTTGAAATTTGCTTCTTTTGCCTAAGAAAATATATTACCTCATCCCGCCCTACCTCCCCTCTTGAATCACCTTCTGGACATATCGAGAGAGAACAAAAGATTCGGAAATTTCGTAGGAAGCTCTTTTAACTGGACTGTGCACTTGGAATACCAAGGATGCTGCATCCAAACAACTCAGAAACTCTAGGATGTAACTCAGCATTACGAGAACATATACTTTTTATCTCCGTGAGCTTGTTTACAACGAACGCTCACTTATACGTATGGGATGTTTGTAAACTAGTCCCAGGAATACAACTAAATAATAAATATCTTCTAGTGCTACATTTTAAAATGGATTTCTAGCAAAGGGCTTAAAAACGGTATGCCAATAAAGCCTTGTGGCTCCACTTCATATGGAGTGTGGAGAATAATTGATGTGTATCTGTTTGGAAGGTATGGCCATAGATGTTAGAGTGTTGACTAAATATCGGTCCTTACTTCTTCCAAGTCAACGTGGAGCCCTGATGATAGTTGCGGCTACTTATGTGTATGCTAATCTTTTGCCTCTGTGCTGCTTCGAAGGTAAAGGATTATCAGAAGTATTAGTAGCCGAACTGCCGCTAGGGCACCGCTTAGACTTGGAAGAGGTAAGATGCAATATCTATTTAACTTTCTAATTTGTGGTACAGGGTACGTATCCTTAAGAATTTGCTTATTTTTCCAGGACTGATGATGGCGGCAGTGAGCCGAGGAAAAGTGGTTTTGTTAATCGAATTAATCACTGCTGATTTGGCTAGCTGCAGCTAGTTTATTTTAATAAGCATTTTTTAGACAAAAAGTTTGGAAATTCTTCTGATCTTTGTAGTTATGTTTTTGAATGCAAATTTTAGCTGTGTTTCTTTGTTTGTCAAACATATTAACGTGATAATTTAGCATTACATTGTCCTCAATTTTATGTCACCCTGGAGGTTTTTTGGTTGTTAGTAGCCGCCTGCTTGCATGACCCACTGCGCATGCGCAGCCCTCTCTATATAAGCGGGAACGTGGTTGGTCTCGGCATTAATTTTCTCCAGATGTTCTTACGCGTCACCTCGTTCTACGTCTCCCGTCCTTTCGCCCTGGAATTTGGATTTCGTCCTTTCGCACATCTCGATGGCCACCGCCGAAGACAGCTCAGCTCATGACGCCCTTTCACCCGTCGCTCCGACTTCGGATGCTGCGCTCTTACCTGCTCTCCCGCCATCCGTCCGCGACGACCGCTGGGCGACCGGCTTAGACGGAATGCCCATGTCGTCAACGATGGTGATGACTCCCCACTCTAAGACGACCAACGCACTCCGCCTCCTCCCGACCTTTCGGCCTTGGAAGAAGATTTTCGCCAAACCAAAGCGCTTTTCCAGAAACTCCGTCATGCCTCATCCACAAAGATTGGCCTTTCGACCGCCAATTCACCTCTCGACCTTTCACTCCTTGTCTCAAGCTGCTGTTCCGACGGCCGCTCGTTCTGCTGCTGTCCCGAAGAGAAGTTGATTCTCGCCGAAGAAGCCGGAATCAACGTAGTCGCTTCGGCTGCTCTTCCACTGCTACACTGCTTTCGCACACCGACGACCACTAGGCGGCCGGTCTTGACCATGTTGCCCACGCCGCCGCTGTTGCCGACCTTCTCTGTTGCTGAACTCCTCGCATGAAACGCTCTTTCGCACATGACGACCACTGAACGTCCGGCTCCGCCTGGATGGCTCATGTCGCCGTTGTGACGTTATTACTGATGTCCTTCCCCTTACGGCATTTTCAGCCGATTTCGACAGCTCCTCTCAACGGATCTTCGTCATCCCGCACCAGTTTCCATCGTTCCTTCTTCACTTCGGATGTCCCAAAGCCTTTCGCACACGACGACCACTGTTGAACCGGTCTGAACTGGTTGCATCATGTCGCTGTTGTTGCCGAAGATTGAGTGAGCCTCAACCGGCCTCCTCCCGCCTGTTCAGCATTGGATGAAAACAACCTGTTGTCGTTCCTGATGTCAGATCCTCCTTTCAGCATTTGATGACAGCACCGTTGCCCCTACAGAATCCTGTCTGACTTCTTGAAGAGTTGCCCCACAGCCCCACAGCATACGACCATCTCTACACGTCCGGTCTCACCGGCTTGTCTCTCATTGCACACGTGCCGATGTCTTATTGAGACTCATCCTGCCTTCTCCGTTCTTTCGGCATTGGGTTTAGTGAAAAAAAGAAAATTTTCCGGTTGCTCCTCACAGGAATTTCCTTCTGCGTCAGTCTCCTTTCGCTCATGACGTCCACGGAATACACGACCTTACCTGGAATTCCATCACCATCAGTGTGTCGTAGATCCTTTTCTGCCTCTCCGTCCTTTCGACCTTGACTTTCATCCTCAAGAGGCTCACACTCACGGAAATCCTACCCTCACCCTCCTGGCCCAAGCCTTTAGCCCTTTCAACCACCTCCTCCCGCTCCAGTCATCCTTCTTTCACTCGATATCTGCGGAGCACCCAGCATTAGCTGGACATCTTACTTCGCCAACAACTTCATTGGGTTCACATCACCAACCATCCTTTCCTCGGGATTGGGCGATACAGTCCGTGAACAGTCCCGACACCTCACACAACCCGAAATTTTTCCCCCAACCCACCTCATTCTTTTGCCCATGTCATCCATTGGACAAAAGGCCTTCTCCCGACCATCTCCCAGATTCAAGTTTTCTCCGCCGATTCCGGCCCTTCCTCATGTTTGAATTGGAGGCCCCCCCCCCCCCCCCGGCAATGCAAGACTCCCACTTTTCGGGACCAAAAAAAAACATAAACAACGACTACCCATCCTCTCCTTTCGCTCACAACGACCACTGGGCATCCGGTTCCCGTCAGATCGTTCCCGTCATTCAGATTAACAGGCTTCCCTTCAACACCACGTCTTCGCCTCCTGAAGTGGATTGCATCCACCTCAAACCTCGAGAACCGTTACCATCATTGGACCATCCTTTCGGCCTGCACCCCTTCGGCCTATGCCAAACTCTGAATCTTCTTCACGCTTTCCACTGTACCAATCAATCTGCCACTGCCTCCACCACCAAAGCGCATTCTTTTCCAGGCAACAACACCGACGACTCTTTTCTCTTCGGGTCAGTCTAGATCCCGGCCAGGCCACTTTTCACGCCGTCTTTCCGTCATCGGTTGTCCGTCTCCACCACGCACCCGAAGGTTCAAAGATTCATGGCATCAAACGCCCAGCTTCCCGTCATCCCAAGCGAGCTCTCGGCCCCGTCACATGACATCATGGTTCCTTTCAGTCATCTCACCAGGAATCGTCCGCCTCTCCACTGCAGCTAATCGCGTCACTCTTTCGGCACCGCTTCCATCTCATGACGTCATGGCAGTCTTGCCCCATGCCACGACCTGCTCCTTCCCGCCTACCGTACCAACCAATTTTGCCTCGTCCTCTTGAATCCTGAAACGAGGCTCCTCACGTTTCCGCCTCTTTCGCACAACACGTTGCTGTGTCTCCATTTTCTGTGGCTTGTTAGCACCCTGCATTTTCAGACTTTCCACTATGGTGAAGATCCACAAGCCCGTTTTACCTCCAATGAAGGACCCCTACAAAGGAAGAATCCTCATGGAACAAACTGGAAATTTCGGGCACTTGGCAAGAGGACGAATCGCGTCATATCAACTTCTTCGAAGTCCGTCCAATCTCTGGCCCTGCATCACTTCCTCCCACACATAAGAAACCAAGCGATCCTAGTGCAAGCAGACAACACCACGGCTGTAGCTTACATAAGGAAAGAAGGTGGAACCAAGTCCAGACTGCTCCACAACTTAACTTCCGAGATCCTCAACCTCTGCATTTCGAACAACATAGCACTGCTTCCCCTGCACATTCCAGGAAACAGGAACGTAATTGCGGACTCTCTCTCTCGCAGATCTCCACCAACAGGGGAATGGTGCTTCAAGAAATCCATCTGCGAAAATCTCTTCGTGACATAGGGATCACCAATGTTAGACCTATTCGCAACAAGGCACATTGCCAAACTCCCCCGTTACATCAGCCCGATCCTGGACGATCAAGCAATGGCAGTCGACGCCCTAACGTACCCATGGCACAACCTTTACGCATACCTGTTCCCACCATTCAACTCCTTCCACAGGTGCTGCAGAAAGCCGAAGAGAGGCAAAGCATTTTCCTCCTCTTAGCCCCGTTCTGGCTGTCGGCACCAAGGTTTCCACACCTTCCGTCTGTACTAGTCGACACCCAAGAAGCCTCCCTCTTCTTCCAGATCTTCTGTCTCAACGAAATGGCTCGAAATTCCACCCAAACCTGTCAAATCTAAACCTTCACGCGTGGCTACTATCATCAAACTCCTCAAGAAGGCTGGAATTCATCAAGATGATGCCACCCGAATCGCTTCAAAAGCCACCAGAGAATCAACAAACAGAATGTATGACAGCCACTGGTCCAAATGGTTACATTGGTGTTTCACAAGGAAAATCAATCCAATCAATCCTTCTCTACCCGAACTTTTAAGATTTTTCACTGACCTTTCACTGATCCTTGTCTACCGCTCAGCCCTAAACTCGGTATTCAAGGCAGCAGACGAGACCAACCTTCTCGATGATTACTGAATTTCTGCTCTTCTCCTCTCCTTCGTAAATGACTGCCCGTCAACGAGAAGACTTGTCACAGACTGGGACTTGTCAATCGTCCTACAATCCCTAATGGAAGTCCCCTACGAACCATGGCACGACAGCTCCCTACACCTCCTAACCAGGAAAACTGTCTTCCTCGTCACACTCGCAGCAAGCGCCCGCTGTTCCGAAATCCAAGCCCTATCAGCAGACCTAGCCTACTGCATCTTTGGTCCAAACCTCGCTTCGGTAACCCTTCGCCCAAGATCAGGATTTCGAGCCAAGACTCAGAAACCATCCGAACCACCAAAACCCAAAATCTTTCCAGCCCTCTCAACCTTGACAGCTGACGAGCCGGAACGTTTACCATGTCCCATCCGAGCACTTCGTTTCTACCTCACAGAAACTCGACACGAAGACATCCATAGACCTCCAAACAGGAGAAATCTCAGCCGCCATGATCTCCCGCTGGATTAAGAAAACCATCGACATTGCGTACGACAAAGCCAACCTAAGCAGGGAAAGAGCAACAGCACACGAGGTCAGAGCGATTTCTACATCATGGGCACTCCACAACGCCTTCCCAATAGAAGAAATTCTACAAGCCGCATCCTGGCGCCGCTCTACGACGTTCATCTCCGACTACCTGAGGAACATGTCAAGAGAAGAAAGGGACTACACCGGCTGGGACCAATCGTCGCAGCCATAACTGTGGTCAAGTTCCCTTAAGCACTCAGAACGAAGCAGAAGCAAGCCATGCCAGATGAAAGCAAGCCATCCATAGAAGGAAGCAAGAATCCTCAAAAAACAAAGGTCCTTTTCAGAGCCACCAAACCCTACGAAAGAGATCCAACTTCCTGTTTCAACATCCTGTTCTGAATAAAGTGCAAATTTTTACTATAATAAAAATTTTTGGGGGAAGCCTGCTTGCATCCCGGGGCGTCCCGTCAGATCGGTGCCTGCCACCACGTTTGACGAGGTCAACTGATAATGCTAAATTATCAGGTAAATATGTTTGGCAAACAAAGAAAGAACATTTTGCCGGCCCCCAGACAGGCCGGCTAAAATTGGTTTCTTTTTTGCCTAAAACATACTTAACCAAGCCCGCCCTACTCCCCTCTCGAGTCACCGCCTGACAGATTGAGAGGAAAATAAATGCTGAGACCGACCAAGTTCTCGCTTATATAGAGAGGGCTGCGCATGCGTAGTGGGTCATGCAAGCAGGCTGCTACTAACAACCAAAAAACCTCCAGGTAGACATTAAATTGAGGACAATGTAATGCTAAATTATCAGGTTAAGTATGTTTTAGGCAAAAAAGAAACCATTTTTAGCCGGCCTGGCTGGGGGCCGGCAAAATGTTCTTTTTTATCCCCGCGGAAATAATTTCGAATATACTTGGGTTGTCTTTACTTTAAAAAACAAAAAAAGAGTGTCGTTTTGTAATATTTTGCAATCACTAATTAAATTAGATTAGAATGTGACCGCACCAAACCCGTCTCCAACCAGAGAAAAACAACTTCAAATCATCAAGTTTAGCATTAGATCTGTTCAGTGAAGGGGCAGAAACGATGTACTTGGGTAAAGAATTCCAAGACTGACGTACTCATTCTGAAGCTGGGAAAAAAACTGGTCTGGGGGACCAGAATGATCGATACAAATTATAACTTTTAAACGTGCATTCCTCCCGGTTGGCTTTTCTGTATGGCTTAGTTTGGCAAAATTACTTCGAACGTGTGTAAGTGTTGCAAAAGCATTTATCCTCCCCCCCCTCCTCGTAAGGAACGGTTTTGCTACATTCACTCTAGCCTATGTAAATGATGCAAAAAGCTATTTCGCGCAGGATGCTCGAATATAGTGAGAAAATATGTCCTTTTAACTGTGCAGGAGATTTATTTGATACGTGAGTAGGTTCAGCTTTCGTATGTATAATTTTTCGTAGGCTTTTATTTCTAGCAGAAATTTGTCTGTTTACCGCCTGCCAAGCTATTTGTGCTTGGATACAAGTGATCGATCCCTTATTAATACGAATGTTTTATGTGCCAGAGGTCCTGATTCAAACCTAACTTCTACCTACCCCTGTGTATTTGGCAAGAGAAGGACTCTGGAAATGTGCTCTTGCTCATGTCGATTGTGGCAGGAAAAAGTATCTAAATTTTTTTTTCTCTATCCTGAGATAACCGTAACAGTTGAAAAGGGCGTTATTCCCAACATTTCATTTTTTTTTTTGTAATACGTACGCGTGCGTTAACGTTACTTGAAATAACGTTATTTTCTGCACGTAGTGGCAGCCTTAACGAAAACACTTCTCTTTAATATAAGAGAAGAAACAGATTGAAAGGTGTTGTGCATATGGGCTTAACCTTGCATTTATCAAAGCGCACTTGGTTGTGTAACAGCGCCAAACCTTGTCCTACAAGCCTGTTCACTGACCTTTTACACTTGCGCTTCCCTACCTCCTCCCCACCTCCCTTCCTCCTCCCCTCCATTTCAACCTTCTTTCTTTGGGCAGCCATTACCTGAGGGGGATCGTTCTCATGGAATGCACTGTCGTTTTCACAGGCCTTAAATGCTTTACAACACTGCAATTAATTACTGCTATTCCGTTTAAGAGATTACGTATCAAAAAAGCCTGTGTTTTTACTCACGTCAGTATTTGTTTGGAGAAAATATAAACTGTTCGTTAAGTTGTTTTCCAAGGACAGTTATCCATTATGTATAATATTTAATATTCTTTAAAAACGTCACCCCCTCCCTTCCGCTTGATTTTGGTGTTTACCATGCTGTTGCAACATTTATGCAGGTTTGACTGAATGTAGCAAAGCCGTCTCACATGGGGACAAACAGGAAAATAATCCGTTTGCGACATTTGACCTGACACCTAAAGTTGGAAAACTTGCGCCAGTCAGGAAAGCCAAAATGGAAGCAAGCACCTTACGCAATATTTTTGTAATTTGATACGTAATGTTACGTAACTATAAGCTTAGCAGACATGGTGGGTGGTATAAGCCATTATAGAAGGAACCCTTCCTCGTGATTAGCAAAGAAAAGACCTGTTCAGATGTGTAGAGCTGAACACAGTTACATCAGAACCATATAAGTAAATGTCCTACGCGTTATAGGAATGTATACGCGGGCCCTGATCTGAGAATCGATATCCAACACAGATGTACGCTTGTGTACTTTTATCAATGCAACGTTAGTGGCGTCGCCATGGGTCGCACACAACTTGGACAACTAGGAAAGAATATTTAAACCAATATATTTAAAAAAAAATTTCGGGGTGAGTAGGGAACATGCAAATTAAAGATATAAGCTAGGCGATTTCTTGTCTGTATAGTCAACAAAACAAAATTGCCAGTGCCTTAATTAGACTTTTTCAAAAAGGGATGCAAGAGAAATGTGGTGGTCCTTCAACGACTGACCAATTTTAGAATCAAGGTTGTAGTCTACGTATTTTATAGTATTGTTATTTTGTAAAAATGTCGGTACCCTACCTCGTGAATGGACACCAGATTCCCAGCTCTTCCTTCCCCTTCCCGGGCTCTGCGTAAGTTTGACTGAATGTAACAAACCCGGGTCACATATAGTAAAGCCAACATGGAATGAGATAGAAGCAAGCATCTTTAAGTTTGTCGAGCTGCAGCTGATAAACTACCGTGTAAGAGCTTGAAAAAAAAAAAAACACTTATGATTGTAAATGAACTGATTTATTTCAATCCCTCGTTACTAACTAAATCACTATTGTTCACTTGTAACCTTGTAATTTAGTAGTTTGTTTTTAGGCGATCGTACACGTTGTTTTTTAATTCAAGCAAAAGACGTTGGAGTGTTGATGTTGCTGACACAGTTGAGTTTATTTATAAGCACTCCCGCCTGAATTACTCGCCTGTAATAGTGTATGGTTGCCTCAAAGGCTTTTTGAAATTGCCCCATCTGGTGGATCGGGTGAGCTATTTTAAACACAATGGTAATTTTTGCTCTCCATTTAATTTTGTCGCTGTTTTGTTTTACGATTCTTGATCGGGGAGGGGGGGGGGGAATGAGAATCGCTAATTGAAACAGTGATGTGCCTCTGGGATGGTGTTTCCTCAATTTGAATTAAACACGCGCGAATTTAATTTTTATGGGCAAATATTTGCCTCGTTGACGGGCGTTTTTTCTTTTTGATTTTAAAATTAATGCACGCTTGTTTATAGTTTAAACGTCTTCATCACCTTTCTGTACCAGGAAAATATTGCTAAAAGAAAAAGTGGGAAATTCACACATAATATTCGTCGACGATTTTTTATTTGTAGCCTGTTTCTTGGGTGTTGCAGTGTTTTTTAATTTTCTTTATTTTTTAACACGGCATAGGACTTCCGGATATTGACAGCAGTATGCACAGTAATTTATGGTCCTTGGTATTTTTGAACACACTTAATCATAAAAATAACGAGTGCAATCCGTTGCATTGTTAAAGGCGCATAAATCCTTTCGGTATGTAGTGCGACCCGTTGAGAATAGCGTTTGCAACAGTTACACAGGTTTGAGTTAGTGTCGCAAATTCATCTCGCGCGAAAGAAAAACAAGAAAATGACTGTGTTGGCAACATTTACATAGGTTTGAATAATGTCGCAAAACGGAGTCTTACAGGAAAGCCAACAAGGATGCATGTACCTTTAATCATTAAAAAAGAAGAACCCCAATTTCGTTTTTTTTTTGTGCTCTTGTTAGTCGTAGATGGTCGCACAATAAAGGAAAAAGACTTATAGTACATTCCTTTTTTTTAAGTTCAGATAGGCTACATTTTGTCAATTTCCGTTTTTTAGTTCATATCTGTTACGGTACCATTTTTTCCCCTCAGTAAATATGCTAATTTTACGATATGTACGTATTAGCGTATCATTTAAATAGTTCTTTAGAGAAAAATAAAAAAAAATGATTTATCACTGCCAACATTTAATCAAAGTTGGTGTACTGTGTTCACAATCTTTTCAGCATTTTTCGTAATACGGTTTTCATGTAAAAACTGTTCTGCTTTTCCTTGTTTAAACAAATTTTAAGCTTTTTTTTTGGTTCGAGGTGTCATCACAGAATTTATTCAGAACTAAAATAATATCCCCGATAGGCCAAATCCCGATTTCTGAAGAATAAATTCTTCTTTCTTTAATTTACTGTGTGATTTTGTTGCGACTACCGTTGTCCTTGCGTTTCGTGTATCGATAAAAGCTGTGTAATTCTGTAATGGATTTGTAACTGCTGGTAAATTGGAAACTTAACATTAGAGTGTGTTTTAAGTGCAGGTTAAATCAGATTAAAATAGTTACGTGTTGATGCACATTCTTCGATGGAGTATACTATTGTACAGTACCACAATTTTTATTCACATACGTAAAACGTGCTATCAATGTCTTAATAGCGTTAAAAAAAAGAAATAATCAGAATGGTTATGGGTTAATGTATGCATTAAGGACTGGCATTGTGAGAATATAAGATATACTAATGTAAAAAGGAAAGAAAAGACAATTACTCCGACTGGAACTGAACCCAGGACTTCCGGCTTACTAACGTGGCACTCTAACCACTGTGCTACCAATGTGGTAAGGCCCCAGCCAAAAGGTTGAATAGCCACTAATTTCTCCTGGAACCTGGATGCGCCCTGGTAGCGCAGTGGTTAGAGCACCCGACTAGTAAGCGAGAAGTCGTGGCTTCGAGTCCCAGTTGTTGCAGTTGTCTTTAATGCAGACTGTTTGATTCGTTAATTGCACAGCGTTATTTTTCCTCCACATACTAAACATGCGTGCTATGAAAGTGATCTTGGATTTGTTGGTCAAATCAGAGTCGGTCCACGAAACGTCAGCTCAGGCCTACTCCCATCCTAGGTAGTAAAGAATCTTGTCTATACCTAACATAATGCAGATTTTAGTGTTTTACTTCATTTACCCTTTAATGCCTGCGAATATTTGAAGCATCTGTAGGTACTATTCGTTACTTAGGTCAGTTTTTGAACTCGAATCTGCGTTCTGTTGGTTTGGTCAAGGGCTTCTTACACGGGTGTCCGCGGACCAATTATAACGCTCACATGTGTGGTGAGTTTTTCCTTTCTTCATGTTGATGATTTTTAAAGAGAACTTTACGCAGATCTTTACATGACAATACTGAAATCGATACAACGGATTCACCCATTTAATTGGAGAATAGTAATGGCTGTGGATTGGGCAGGGGACTGTAGTGATCATCATTGGCTCGAATCCCTGTTCCGGTCATAGCTCACAATGTCGGCTCCACTGTGTTTCTTTATTGACTATGGCTAAAAAAGCTTGATTTTTACTGTAGTTTTATTGTATTTCCTTAACTCCTGTATTGATTTACAAAGATTTGTCTTGTATACGGATTTTAGCCATTAAGTGCGTTTTGTTTGCTGCAGTTCGATAGCAATTACTTTTCTTTTAACATTTTTTTAAACGATACCATAGTTTATTTAACCTTCTGATAACTTGAGACCCGTTGAGAATAACGGGGGATAATGTGCTAACAAAATTAATAGCGTGATGATTTATTAAGCCAAGACCCCGTGATGTCGGTCGCACAAAGGTTAAATACGTTTTGAGTTATGTTCATTTTACGGCGGCAGTTTTGAACCGTAACTCAGCAGGGTTGATAGACTGGCATACACGTGTTCTTGATTGTGAGGTGTGTGCCAGACGCTAAGGAGCAATTTATTCTCGGCAAGTTGTGCATCACTCGGAAAGGAAACTCAACGTTCTGTCTGATGCACGGCTTCGTTGATGATTGTGTATTCGTCATATCAAAGCTGGCAGCCAAAGATTGCTCTCTTTTTATCGGCGGGTGTGGATGACAGTTCAAATGACGTTTGAAAAGATGGAGATCTTCAGTAGTGGCTGTGGATTTTGTAACAAATGGCGCCATAAATACGGAACCTTATTTCCAAGCTTGTTTAGCTTTGAACCTCTTAAATGCTGTCAATTGTTGTAGTATTGCAATTTACACAAATCAATAAACTTTAAGTTGCACAAAACGATGAAAAATGTCAAACAAACAACCAACCATTGTAGCTGTCGACTGCTGCAGCAATTGCTAGTGTACAGCATCCAGCTGCTACGACGGGCATTTGTTTGTTTATCCAATTGTAAATGAAGCATTGTTTAATAAAAAAAATGCTTTTACTGTCCATTTTTTGGGATAACTCAGTTGGGTTCGTGCTTCCTAATATAAAAAAAAAAAACATGTTACTTCTGGCTGACCCTCTATATTGTGAGCAATAATTTTTTTTTTTTTTTACTGTGGCGTGTGAGCACGCTGCTTACTTTAAAGGACTGACTTTTTTTTTAATAATGGGCGGTAGAAGCTTAATATTTAAGTGTTGCTAGTCAGCTAAGAA
This sequence comes from Lithobius niger, assembly GCA_023313725.1. Classification (NCBI taxonomy): domain Eukaryota; kingdom Metazoa; phylum Arthropoda; class Chilopoda; order Lithobiomorpha; family Lithobiidae; genus Lithobius; species Lithobius niger. The sequence continues at coordinate 1,225 of JAHWFP010034304.1, read as the reverse complement.
AAGTGTGCGATTAATTTGCGCATTTCAGGCCAGTTCCTTCAAGAATTGAAAGTCATAAGATTTAATAGTATACCTTTAAACATTGGAACGTTCCAAACGGAGAGTGATTCGTGTCTGAAAGACTTTTGCTGCCATGATGACGTTGTTTCATTCATTTTGTCAGTCCCCTTTCATGGTAAAAGATGAAGAATAAAACTGATGCTTTTGAGACGCTGTAGTTCTGTACATTACAACATATTATTAAGCCGGGCATTAATGTGCATGCAATTCTCTTCTGCCTTAAACTATGGGCCTTTGAAAGTTACGTGTCTAGTTCTTAAAGTACGACCTCCGGTTCACCTGAGAATAACATTTTGGTTGTGCTTTTCTTAGCGGATATTGTCAAAGTAATTCTTTTGGTTGTGGTTTTTTTTACTGTCTTCCTTGATTTTGTTGAAGGATGGGCAGTTTTTTCTGTAGCCAAAGTGGGCCTTGCATGGGGTCAGACAGGGAGGGGTGGGCCATCCCTGGAATGTACTGCAGGGGCTTCCGTAAGAAATACTCTAACAAGGTTAGAAAATTTAAAGAGGCGAACAATTTGTGTCCCCCATCTTAAGCTCCTCCAACCGGGTCCGGGGCAGTGTTAGCGAATTTTTAAGAAATTGACGTGAATGTGAAACGTTTTCCTGCAATTTAGAGGTGCAGTTTTCATAATAATTCATTGTCATTATTATTTTTTTTAAACCATGGCCTGCTGTAGCTTCGGACCTCCGCTGCATCCACGGATTCCAGGTGACCCAGTCCGACCCTGGCCTTGGTAGGAAAGTTGCAGACAACAGTTCTGGATGATTACGGTTGCAACGTCAACTGAAAATAGTTGAAGGATGGTGCAGTGGATATATTAACAACAGTGAACTTGGGTAGCATCTATGTATATTGTCATACTAGAGTTTAATGCCGTATCCCTAAAACTAGTACTAACTTAAAAAGAGAGTTTTTTAATGTGCACCATGCTCGTTAAAAAATTGAGCTCCATGCTTCACTTAACTGGAAACATCACAACTGAGACCTTTCTACTTGTGTATTTATATGAATCAAAGCTGTAATCGTCACTGAATGGTGACCAACAAACAAACCACAGATCTATACAGAATATCTCACGTAAAGGAAGCGGCTTGCTTTCATTCTAAACCATGCGTGCCACGACGAGCATATCACGTGACTGGACAAGTCCACTCAGACGGCC
>JAHWFP010034303.1:95304-125741 GCA_023313725.1 Lithobius niger | reverse complement strand
GGTCGTATCAGTATGGCTCAGCAGTAGGACCTCTGCCTTTGGTTTCAAAGGTTATGGGTTCGATTTCCCGCTCAGGCAGTCTGACATACTAGTCCAAAAGGTAATGTAAATAGCTTTGCGTCTGTATTTATTTAACTCGTGTTGAGCCTTTGGCTTTCCGTCTTCAGTCTCTACGGGAAGTGCTGTCCTTCGTGCATCAGATAGTTCTCTTGCTATGAAAACTACTCGTCTAAGATTCGGTATGAATAACGGGTCGGCAGATCTCTCTGCTGCCAGGTAGCCCGGGTCCTTCTAAGACTCCTTCACCACCGCTCGTTGTCCGCCGCCTGCAGGGCTAAGTCTGGCCATTCCCCTGCTACAAAGCACAGCATGCCACGTAAGCCTCAAGAACTTCGTCGCACTGCCCGTGGCGCTCCTTTGTCTACTGCAGGGATGGGCACGATTCCACTTCAATGGATTTGAGTCAATTACCTATAGACATCAAGTGAGCAGCAAGTCAAATCACATCCATTTCTACTTACATACCGTTGATAAGCAATTCAATTCAGTTTCATGAGTCAGAGTCAATTCCAACCAAGTCACTGCCATAGTTCCATGCAATTCAAATCGTCATATTTTGTATTTGCTATTTCAAATCATTTCCAAGTTAAGTTCGAACACACACGAAAAAAATCCATCGTTATCGGCCCCAAACAGAGAAACACTGTTCCAGATTCCCTCAAATATTCGACTTCACTTATTTCGCTCATTACATTTTTTTATTCGTCATACTGTCTTCCACAAAACTCTGCCATACATTTATTTAAAAAAAAGAAGAAAAATGTGTATTAATTTTTCCGCATTCAGTTAAGCTTGGGTAAGCGCGGTTTTGTCACAAATGTTATGGCCCAATCCCTTTTTGTTTGTCTAATTTTAACAGCCCATAGGCGTTTAATAAGCGATTTACGGCAAAAGTCGGAAACTTCTGCAACCCTCTCTCAATTCCTTACGAATTCATAGTCAAACTAAATACAGATGCAAACGTATTTACGTTGCTTTTTGGACTTATATGTCAGACTGCCTGAGCGGGGAATCGAACCCAGGACCTTTGAAACCAAAGGCTGAGGTCCTACCGCTGAGCCATACTGACACGGCCTGTGTTTGTTTATATGTATATATGCACGTGTTAAATGCTGCCTATGGACGTTTCCTTTTAGGCCGTGTCAGTATGGCTCAGCGGTAGGACCCTGGCCTTTGGTTTGAAAGGTCCTAGGTTCGATTCCCTGCTCAGGCAGTCTGACATAAGTCCAAAAGGCAACGTAAATAGGTTTGCATCTGTATTTAGTTATTTCTTGTGAGCCTTTGGCTTTCCCGTCTTTAATTCATAGTCAATTAGTTGGGAGGGATATTTTGTCAACATGAACGCGTTAACCACTGATGGAGAAACGTTAGTCGCCAAAGGGGTACAAACTTTTTTAAAATCTATGGTGAAAGATGAGATTACCTATTTGTTTGATGTCGATTTTCCCGGCCTCATTTTGCTAATTTCAATTTTCTCCAATTTCGAAGCTATACTTCCACTGCTGTTGGCGATGATTGATATCATTCACGTCATTAGTTGTCACAGGTTCATTTGACGATGATGTTTGTCATTGTAGTGGTTGGATTTGTCACTTGTTCTGTTCACTAATGAAATTTAAAGCCGATGAAAAGTCGTGCTTGCCTACTGGACTGCACGTCTGCAGCTAATTAAGCTCATTTTACAATAAGGCCAAACGGTGTGATAAATTGTTACAATTGGATAGGCCTACGTATTAACGATCTTAAAGGTGTACAGATGGGTTACGGGTTACACAAATTCACAGATTCAGTAGCCTTTTGATGCCATGAGTATAGTACTACACAAAACTAATGCGGGCGGGCGGTGGTTTAAAAAAAAAAAAAAATTTCTGATTTTTCAGATGTAGTCGATAACTTTTTTTTTTACCAAGTTAAAAATACGGCATCTTGCGTTTTGTCTGCAGTACTGTATCTATTGTTTTAATGTAAGGTTCAGCCCAAGAGTGAGAATTATGGCGCACACTTCATAAAAGTTTTAATTTAATGAATTATTAAATTAATTTTTAATTTTAGTTTTAATTTTAATTTAGGTCCAAGTTTTTAGTTGTGACACAGGCCTTGAATGACCGTCAAGTAGCCTAGTCGTTTCGAGACGTTACGATGTGAAGGGAGTTTACCCTGATATGGTCATCGGCTCCGGGACTTAACTGGTGAAAGCGTTGACCAGTGACCTGCGATTATTTTTTCTTTAGACTATGGCTTTTAAAAAAAACGTCGCATGCTTTAAGAAAAAAAGCCCATGTGTGTGCTTCTGAGAACAGTGGTCTTGCATAAAAAATTATTTACGCTGCACAATACCCAGTTGAGTGAATTATTACTTACGTGAATGATTTGTCATCTACATCATTAAAATCTTACGATGTGCGTGCGTGCGTGCACCTCTACTCCTCCGGAACCAAAGCACCTACAAAGTCAGGAGTAAGACCAAACGAAAGATAATTAAATTTCGCTGTTAATAGGCCTATTTTCATCGCTGTGTAACTTATATTATCACCTTCAAATAAGCGAAAGAACCTGAAAAACTAACGTCAAAGTTTTTTAACCCTCTTCATGTTTGTTCATGACGTCATAGTTTGTTCATGAAAACCTCCTCGAGCAAAGAGAGATGATCTGGAAATATAATATAATAATAATAATATATAGAGACGATGCTCGAGGCATCCACCCACCCAAATTCCCCGGCGGCAGATGTTAAGTGGAAGAAGTACCACCATTATTACAGTTGTTTTTTGCCGCATGAGGGAGGAAACCGGTGTACCCGGAGGAAACCCTCGTGCAACGGGCGGGAAACAACCGGAGAAAAATCCGTACATATACACTTCCCATCGCCAGGATCGAACCCGGATCTGTACGAAGCCAGAGGTGTACACTGGGAACAGGACGCCTATCGAATCTGACGCCCCAGTGCTCGCAGCTACCCATGCTACCTGTGTTAACCGAGTTCCCGTTCTGGTCGCAGCTACCCGTGCTACCAGTGCATCACGGAAAAGGATGCACGGACGACGTATTTTGCAACACACCACATATACATCTTAAAATTGGTTTTGTATTAACACTTGAATTGATGAATTGATGCATGGAAAAATCAAAACAATAGATTTGGCTTTAAAAGGGTGTCAAACATTCGTGTTTCTGAAGCACGGAGGCGCGTGGATTGAAAGAGCAAAGCGAGCGATTTCCACAAAGCGGTGTCTCGCTTTGCGGTATCGTAGGAGATTACATCTGACATTCTGCATATGTTTCTCCAAGTGAGGGATCATCAGAAAGTGAAGTGATAAGACGCCCATGGACAAATCTGTACATTAACAGGACGTAAAGAACAATATTCTTAAAATAAGTAAAACAAGAAAACCCATATAAAGTGTATAGCAACACAAAATACAAGTGATGTGTGGTACTTGGTGGTTACACTGATTCAGTCACGTTTTTGAGGAAATGTCTGCGCTGATTGAGTGAGCGAAGCGAACGAAAATCAGCGTTTGACATCAGAAACAGCGCTTTTCTAATAAATTGCTTGATCTTAACTTTTTGCTTGACTCTTTGGAAGTAAAAAAAAAAATATTAATCTTCTCTCGAGATAACCGATATCGCATACTACACTCTTATAATTTGCTTGATCGTTTTTTATGTGGAAGGTCTGTCTGTATCATAAGTGTTGCAGCAAGAAATCTCCTCGAGCGCAGCGAGACGACGCGGAATGAGCGAGCGAAGCGAGCGACTCCGCTAGTCATAAATTAATACAGAACACTAATGACGTAACATTAAGGCACATCTGATTCCACTGATCTTGCTAACAGGCTGCAAGAGCTTATGCCTGCAATCTCATAGGCCTGGCATATTCTTTGTTTGCTCTTGTGCTGGGACTGATGAATAGTGTGAGGCTGCAAGAGCATGTCTGCAACCTCGTATGCCTAGTTTAATCTCATTTTAGGATTAGTGAACAGTACGAGGCTGCATGTCATATATCTGCAACCTCGTATGCGTAATGTATCTCTAATTTACTCGTATGTTGGAATTGACAAACAGTATGAGGCTGCATAGAGGACCTGTCTGCAACCTCTTATACCTATAGTGGATAATCTCATGTTGGGACTGGCAAACAGTATAGGCTGCAAGAGCATGTCTGCAACCTCATGCCACGAATGCCCATTAGTGGCGAACATCATTCAAGGTACATGCAGTTTGCCATGTTTAATTTATTTCTTATTTCTTTGTCGTTTATTGCGTCTTTTCCTCTTTGCTGTACAGAAAAAATAAATGGCCGCTAGCATTGCTGTCTGAAACTTAATACAAAAGCAATCGTGATCAATCTGTTTATACTACACTTTATTTTCTTCTTATAACACCAATGTCATACTGATGTTAATTATTTGATTGATTATTGTTCATTTCCACCTTGATTTCCTTTCGGAAAATTCCAACCATTCATATTCTTAAGCCTCGCTTTGACAGCATTCGCCAGCTCTTGTCACCCCTCCCCTTTGCTTTCTATCACTCTCTATTCTAATTGGTTGAATATTACTCTCGTTGTCGGCGTTGTTTCACCCGAGATTTAATTAACCGGAAGCCGCCTGCCGACAGTAAAGCGAACTTCAGGATGGTGCTGCCCCCTCTGCTCTGATGAATGAAGTCGAAATTGCCATTGGTGTGTTCGGGAATTAAGCTCCTGCTGATTCGCAAACGTAGTCTGTTAAATTAAGGTCGGGGGTTAGGATGCGCTCCAGAAGTGCTGGGGGATGGGGGATCGTTGTACTCTGAACGAATCAGTGAACCAATTCAGGTGCAGAGGAATAGATGCATTTATTTGCATCTATGGTAATGAGACAACAAAAGCCGAAGTCTATACGTCGATTTCTTTGTCGAATTGCTGTTTTTATTGTTACTTGGGGTGATATCTTTCAAACCAGCAGTGTGGACATCATGAAACTCGGTGGAGGCCAGCGTCTCGTTCCAACCTCCCCCCTCCCGCGAACATTTTAAGCTTATGCACAGGTCCGTACGCACCCTGTGAGCAGAGCGCAGCAGAAAATTTCGTGCGAAGCGCTGCGTTACCTCATGCCTACAAAGTCAAAATTGCTGCACTCAATTTTAGCGAACGTGTAATTTATTAACCGATTGTGACGTCTGTAGTAAACCTTCCTGCGACGCCGTGCTATACACGAGCAGCCAGTCTAGTTGCGCTTAAATTACCTATAAACAACGGCCATGGGCTCTCAAAGGTACTAAACCCTCAATTTTCCATTTTTTTTTTTTAGCTAAATACCCTTATAAGATTTACAAGATTGCGCATGCCTTGAAATAACGTCGAAATAAATAAAAACGTGCATCTTTTAAGTCGGCTATCCCAACGAGAAACTGCGCGATCTCGAGCCACAGAGGGCTGTGACGTCGTGTTTCTTAAATGCATTTGGGGCGTGGTTATTTCCTTTCCCTTGTGCTGCACCAAGCTGCGATATGGCAGCGCCGTTTTTCTTTCTGGTGCCTGCGCAGGTGAAGCAGATAGCCTGTAATACGGGAAGAAAAATGACGTCACTCCAAGTGATTAAAAAAAGATGTTTTGTATGCCGATGAAAATATACATTACTTGTCTTAATTATTAGCAAATCCTTCCTGATCGTGGCTCAATCCCTAGCAATGAAAAGTTGGCTTTCCTGTCGGGCTCGCACAGCCCCTTCATTGTGCATGCGTCAGCGCAGGCCTCAGTATAAACGCTCGAGTCGGAGCACTAGGGTGCCACGACGTGTGGTCGTCCTCCTGGCTCTCCTGTCTCCCACTGTCTTTGGTTACCTTTCGGTTCCTCGTTCCTCATGGCTTCTGGGGACCCACTGGTCCCTGCGACCAGACTCGCCGCCCCCCCCCCCCCCCAATACGGACCACCGAGGTGTCTGCCACTTTGGAAATCCAACAAGTCTCTTCCTCACCTTTTGGCTTTCGCAGCTTCATTGTTCCAGCTCCTTCTCTGGTCCCCCGTCAACCAGCATCCACCCTCACCAGAATTCAGCATCTGCCTCGTCTCTCGCAGACCGTGCTACCCCGACTGTTGGAACGGTCTTCATTTTCTAAGCCTCTTCGAACTCCTGGACCCCGAAACCCACCTAATGTCTGTCGTCTCCTTGGTGCATCGTTTCGGTTTGTCAGTCACCACGGCCACAGTTTGTTACCCAACGCAATGACTCCACCATAACTCTCTCTACTGCAGTCGCTTCAACGTCCTCTTCTCTCGTGGTGCCTTTTCCACCATTCTGGTCGACATTCACCAAGCACCAGTACAATCTTCTGCGCCTTGTGACCCACGGTCTTCACCCATTGGTTGCTGCTTCCTCGGTTCGCATGTCTTGGCGCCGTCCGACGGACCTACAGCTTTGACATCTCCGGACTCCATGGTACCAGCCTGCTTGCCACGCCTTCTCTGTTCCCATATGACCTTGGGACCAAAGGGCTGTCTATTACTTCAATCTCCAATGCCCGGTCCTTACTCCGTGAGCCCCCCAGCAAATGTCTGCAAATTTTTTATTCCTCATACCGCGGTCACTAGTCCACGTCTTCTGGCAAGTCAGTATGGTTCCCGGCATCACAAGACTTCCCCTACGGTCTACCACTGTCGAGGCTCTGGTGAACGACCATCCATCCTTTCCTGAACGTCATTCACCATTACACTCTGACGTTCCAGCTTCCTGCACGGATACTCTCACGCCTCCATCATCACCCTCCTTTGCAGTTTCCCAGTATCCAGATTCTCCTAAACGCTCCGACACCATCTCTATCGTTGCTTCTTTTAACCCTTTGTAAGCGGGGTAACCGCCAGCCGCGGTTGCGTGTTCACTAAGCCGGTATTGTACTCTTCAATCCCTGGGCATCTTTCATATTTTAATTTAAAAAAAAAAACACAAACACAGCCACTCCAACGAACAAGAAACCACAACAATTTAAAAAGTAACCACGTCGCCACACACGGCGACATACGCCGCACGCCGCACACGCCTCTGACGCACCTACCGTCGTTGCCTGTGCTATCACGGGCATGGTTTCCCCTCTTTCCTTACGATCCTCTGTCCCGATTACCTGCCCGGTAGGTCGGGGGGGGGGGGGAGAAGAGAAGAGACGGGGTACATAACATGCATAAGAACGTATTCACCAGAGGGAGCTCCATCATGGCACCAGTCCATACCACCTACAGTCTTACTCCCGATTACCTTCCACCTGGGTCTTCCGTTCTGTGTGGATTTCTCGGCCCACAACGTCACATGTCCCGTACTGAACAAGATTCTCGTTTCGGTTGTGTTTGCCGTGCAACCTTCCTCCCAGTAACAAGTCCTCTGTCTGCATCAGCATAATGGATCTGGCTTCATCTTCAGACAGTTCTACTGGCTCCAAGGCAACAAATGTTTTTCTCCATTCGAACAGACCTTACCTCGCCTCTCCATTCCTACTTTCCCTTTGGTTCCACTTCCAGTTACCTATCCGGACCCTGTTCGTTGCGGCTGTCTTGAATTCACCAGTTCCAAAACCCACTTTGACCCTCACCCGCGTTACCAGTACCACCGGACCTGCAACTGGTACACCGTTAAATGCAGCACATGTGCAGCTATCGATAAAACACCTTGGGGGAGAAGATTGCTTGCCGTCATCAGCGATCCCACAAAAGGCCTTGGCCAAAAAAACTAAAGTGATCCCTCCAGTCGACCGACCAAGCTCTTCCTTCGTCGTCCAGTCATCCCTAACGGTATCAGCATTCCGGCCCATGAAGAAAGCAAAGGTTTGTTGCGGAACGTAATCCGGCGGTGCCAACAGTTCCATCGGCATCTTCACCAACACGTTTAAAGGCAAAAACTACACCAGGCCTGCGTACGAAGAATGTGCCTCCGAACACTGCCACCATGGATTCTTCTCTCTTCTACAATCCGACCCTGTTAAGAGCAACAAGTTACTTCTGATACCAAACTTTCTGTATCTCCATGTTGCATCCCCCCTCCATCGGTTCCCCGGTTGCCATTGCCACCTACAATGCCAGTCATTCCGGTTCTACTGCTACCAGACTTCTCCCCCTCATTATCACTCCCGTCACCTTCTGTTTCGGTGCCTTCGGTACCACTTTCTGTACCACTTCCAGTGTCTGCTCCCACTTCTACGGATGCAGTTGGACTTCCTCAAGCAGTTGAATCACCTTTTCTATCCTGTGACACTATTTGTGCCACCCTTCTCTGGAACATTTCCCTTGGTCCACAAGCACTCTCCCAGTTCAACCCTTCTAGCAACCACTCGACAGCTTTTGATCGACCTGGCCCAATATCATGGCGATAAACTTGAATACCTGACCCTTCGGGCAGACGCATCCGATCTAAGTTCTTTGCGAACGTTCCACCGGGAACAAGAAACCACTGTCCGGTTCCTGCAAGAATCTAATTTGTCTCTTGCGGACAAAATCGGCCGCCTTCAAGCTATCCTCAAACCGCACAAGCATCAGATATTTTGGCGTCCAACAACTTTGCTTGGATGTCCACGCCCGCTCGGTCACCCACCACTTGGAGGGTGCACCACACAGCTATATTTTCAAGTCACGACACCCCAGCAGTGCTCCCTTTCCCTTGCGACGGCCAGCAGCCAAGTAAGTAGGCCTAGCCCAGCAGTACCATCCCAAAGATAATCAGGTAGCCATCCGGCACCGGTCCCCGGTTATCCAGAGTGACTGATCCCGGCAGTCTGTTGGTTCCCCACTTCATTCCATGCTACCACCGCTCATGGTCCCTCTCGCAGGTGTTGCATAGCTCCACCGGTCGCCAGCCTACAGTTTCTGCCCGAAACCAGTCTCCTCATAGATGCATGATCAATCGCTTCCGCTGAATTTTCTTTCCCAAAAATCTCTTTCCCGTATAGCGTCTGGCAATTTGACACTGCTTCTGTGTTTGTGCCAGTTTATCCTGGAATACTTCCCTGTTCCACACAGACTTCAGTCCACATTCTATGCGCAGATGTCAGAACAAGGCTACAGGGGTAGCTCTTGGTTTCAGAGCCCTACCTTAACGTGCCACTTTTTTAAACGACCCCTGCACTTCCACTGTGTCAAGAAACCGGTCCCTTACCATGGTCACACCTTTCTGACTGGACTACGTCCAACGAACACTTACAATCCGTCTAAATCCGACATCTTCACCTCCCTTTTCGCTAGACATCTTACGCGACCTGCTACGATACCGGTTCCTCAAGACCCTTTTTCGCTTCAGGACTTGTTTCTCCAGAGTTCTCTGACTTCTTTCTACTACGCTTATTTAAAAAAAAAAATCACGCCATGAGTTACTTTGATCTCGGCTAAACATAAACGTTTGAGATTACATTACTCTTGACATCTCCCACCTTCACGGTTACCGCATCAGTCCTATATTCCATGCAGGCCAACAGTTCCCGCTCAAAGACTGCCGACTTCATCCCTGTAGTACCTTACTTCTGGTCACCACACGTCTCCTGTTAACACCTTCGTTTTAGACGCGCCCAGACGATGCTCTACACGACGTGATGTGTTTTGTCCTTCTTTTATGTACTAAGCTTATCCTCGGACCCAAAACTCGACTGTTTCTGCTTCACATACAACTCCTGCCTTGAATTACTTCTCGGTTCCCGGTCCCTACTACTTCTAGGAACCATGTTAGTCCAACCTTTTCCAACAGGTTGGTCCCTGCCTCGGGATGACGATCAGTTCACTCGATCGTAGATTCTGGGGTCGCTGGCTCGCAGCACGGGTTCTTGTCAGCCTTGATCCCTCCCATTTTTTGACGAGGTCTTGCTAATAATTAATACAGGTAACGTGAATTTTCTTCCGCATATAAAACTAACTTACCAGGGGAACCTGGTTGAAGTTTTTTTATTGCCTAAATGAAAATATACATTACCTCTACCCGCCTGGCCTCCCCTCTCGAGACCAAGATTACCTAAGAGGAAGAAGATGACGAATGCTCAGACTCGAGCGTTTATATACGGAGGCTTGCGCTGACGCATGTGCCATGAAGGGGAGTTGCGAACCTGCAGAAAAACCAACTTTTCATCGTAAGGGATTGAGACGCAAACAGGAAGGATTTGCTAATAATTAAGACAGGTAATGTATATTTTCATTTACGCAGTTAAAACAAACTACAACCAGGTAAGTTATAGTTTCTCAGGGATTGGGAGTTAAGCACGCCTCGTCTGCTTAAAGCAGGCTTTTTAAAAATTCGTACGGCTTAAGCACTGGACACCTATTGGCGTCGCATGCCTCTTTAACATTAATTCCGGTACTTAATGAAACTTAAAAATAAAATTTAATTCGATAAAAAAAAACAAAAGGTGGTGGGCGAAAAAATAAAAACTTTCATACCGTTAGTTTAGTCAGACATTTAGGGAAATTATTTAGAAGCTAACCTGGTTAAACGAAACACCTAACTGACGGCGACATATTTTGGATCATACTTATATTTAGCAATACGACATATAAATTGGTTGGAGGCACGGAAAAACTGGATTTGTAGGATTTAAAAGGCTGTTAATCAGTCGTGTTTCCAGAGCACGGAGCTAAGCGGATTGAGCGAGCAAGGCGATAAATTTCCGCGCATGGTAAATCTTTTCAATGTAAACCAAACCTTTTTACAAGCGAGGGGTAATCGTCTAACTGGAAAATTGCATAATTGGAAAAACTTAATACTGTATAACAGTATATCGTCTAACACGAGATTCGTATGATGGAAAATCGTCTGATATCCCTGCCACGCTCGCTGCGGCTATGGATATAACATCAGAAACTGCAGCTATATTATTGTCCAGTTAGACGGTTATCAGTTATATTATTGCCCAGTTAGACGTTTATCCATTATACGATATTCCGTTTCGATGATTTTCCAGATTTTTTATTTAGGCAAATAAAACAATTATCCCATTAGACGATTTTCCAGTTAAGACTTTCGTCCGACGCCCCCCCCCCCCCCTTTTGTTTTTATTGTGTATGAACTTGTGACATTCCAAGGAATGAGATAAATGACTTGTCAGCAACAACTGCAATTAACTTGCGACGTAGTAATCAGTTCATCAATTTTGTGATGAAACACCCGTCGTAGCATTTGTCTTCAATTTTGTGATGGTGTGGGATCCAATAAAGTATTTGAAGCGTGGATGGACACCAATAGAGTGAGCGGAGTAAACGATGTGGCTAGTAAATCTTTAAGGGACTAGATTAGATTAGATTAGATTCTTTATTGAGCTAGGAACAAAACTGCGGCCTTACAAGCCATGCGCTCAGTTTAACCTACTTACAAGCTAACTTACAGCTAAAGAAAACAAGCCTTACAAACCGAAGACACTAGAAGCACTACACAACACAACTCTCCTGCAACTCGCCCAAAGCTCGCCAAGGGACTATGGATGATACAACAATAGAAATCAAGATTTACTCTTGGTGAATAATTTAAGACCTAAAGAGTTGCTCATTAGCACCACTAGGTGGCCAAAACCTCAATAGAAAAGTGAAAAGATCTAGCCTTTGCTGTTCCCGTGCTTTAGGTCTGAAACTTGGAAGCCAGGTGAATATCTCGTCCCCCTAAAGGGAGCTAACCTGTCCGTAGGGTAGTCTCATCTCAGTCGACCGTTAATCTCCAGTATTAGATCCCTCCCCCCCACCCCCCCCCCCATAAAAAAAGTGAAATCGACTTGGTACTTTCGTTTCGTCTACAGCACGAAACAGCGACACTCGGTCTAATTCGCAATCGTTTAAGAAATAAGTGGCGCTTAAGTGGCAAAAACGTAGTTGACGTGCAGTTAGTAAGTTCGGTCCAAGATGCGCCGTTAAATTTTTATAATAAAATAGTAGCTCTATTTAAAAAAAATAAAGATGTTTCAACGCGCCCTAAAAGAAAAGGCAAGGTAAATTCACATTTTTAAGTTCATAAAACGTGAAAGGAAGGAACGTAGGAGGGAACGCAAAGGAAGGTTTTGGCTTTGCGCTAATAAATCTGGTTGAATAATTCTTAACATGCGAAAGTAGGCTTCAAAATTGTTACGACATAAACCAATATTTCGCAGCTCAGGTCCCCCCCCCCCCTCCCCCGTAGCATAGTAATTACCTTAAGAGTTTCTACATACAACCTCCGTTCTGCCAGACGCCTTCAAGGCACCTCAGTCATCTATTTTTGATTCCGGGTTTGGCTATTTCGATTCCAACCAATCGCAAGTCACGGGTGTAAATAGGATCATGAATTTTTGATTTGCTTTACGATTCAGCACGAATGTGTTTTTTTTTTTCCTTTTTTTGTTATGCCGTAGGCTATTTTATCTTGGGTGTAGAGAAAGAAAACTCAGAAATCGAATTGTTAGGTTGAAATGCTGATAATGTTGCCTTGACGCTCTTGAAAAATAAACACGTTCAAAACTGTCGATCCAGCCTTGTTAAATATTTAAAAAAGTGGGGGGGGGGGGGGGTGTAGGTATGGGAGGAGGAGGTGGGAAACGTTTAATGTATTTTGAACAAGGTTGAATAAACTGGTTTCGAAGGCATTTAACTGGTTAAACTGGTTTGATTATCGGCATTTAAAACTAGTGTAAACACAATGTCATAAAAAGAATTAAAAACCGTTTCGTATAGTGTAGCATTTTTTGCAACGTTAAACTGCTGTGTTCTGTTGTGATGCTACACCAATGTTTTTCGTAGTGTTACTATTCAGACACGCAGAATGCCTAAGAATTTGATTAAATATGTTTAAGTCTGACCGCCTTTTAGTGTTTCAATAGTGTTTGCAACAAGTTGTTCGAAGTGTGGTTCGATAACTCCGTGAAAAGGGAACATAGCAAAAATAGAAAGCATTTTCTTATGCTTGTCATTTTAAAGGGCACTCGCAGTGTCGGAGAAAACAGCGTGGGACAAAATGCCCCCATTCCGTTTCGGACAAAACTCAATTCCAAGCAGGGACTCGGGACAGAAGACCCCCAAACGGGTGGCCTTATAATGTAAGAAGATATAATGCATCATGAATACACGGAACAATTAAAGGTTGTGTTTTTGTGGACCAACGTGTATATTAAGATAAAAATTCTAAATTTGCCTACACTCATTCCTCTTCTTTATATAGGGTGGTCCACAAAAAACTTACGACCCAACAATTTCTAAGTCAACTTTTCTACCCTCAGAACCAGGAGGGTAGAAGCAACCCTCAGAATCAGGAGAGGACAGAAAGTTTCCCGTTTCATTAGATTTGATTTCTGTCCTCTCATGGTTCTGAGGGGTGCTAACTAGAAATGTTGGCCTTAGAAAATGTTGGGTCGTCAGTTTTTTGTGAATCACCCTGTATAAATCAACTGATGTGCAGACTGAACTATAATAATAACATGAAACCAGGCCTTACTAAAATTCGTGAAGTTCGCGCTGTAATCAGTTACACACTGGCGTACATACATCTTTTTACTGTACGACACTCCTAATTTCCTAATTCAAAGGAACACTCTCCTCTGAAAAGCCTGTCATGCTACGAAAACAGTACTACATATACTACTTTACGTTCGTTTGGTATAGTACCCGGCCATGCGGCGGAAGGAATTCGAGCAACACGACCGCAGCCAAAAAATCGGAATTAAAAGTTTAATGGGTGTTTGAAGCTTGGTGGGGATGGGTTTATTTGGTAGTCTGACTAGCGTTCCCGTTTCTAGGCTTTTTTTTTAAATATTGCCTGGGGCCCTAAAGAGGGAAAGAGCACAGAGCTGTCATTATGCTAAATCGCGATCATTTTTTTCTTTCAAGACAGGAGGATTTCAGAGGGACCTACTGACCGCTGCGAGAGGTGCAAGTTTCTGCCCGTTGTATATGGAATAGGCTTTCCAGCAGTGCCTGCCTGTAAACTGAAGCCGCGTTTCGGGAGGTGCTTTTGTTAGGCAAGCAGTAGCCTATCCCCAGCGCTGCTGGTAAAGACGGTTATACGTGTCAAAGTCAATGCAGAAACTATTGCATTAAAAAAAATTATTTTTTCATCGTACGTGTTTGAAATACTGTAAATGGTGTACCGAAAGAAATGGTCATCGTGGGTGAGCGATGGCAGAGCTGAGATTAATTATCTGAGGAGTTTACTTTATTTACAATAGCGCTGTGGTGCCCGTTCAGGCTTTGCAGCAAAATTTACATGTTTATGGTAACAATGTGAGTAAGAAAAAGTTACACTGGTCGGTGATGGGAAAAGCGAGACCCTGCCCAGGACCCTGCCAGACAATGCCAGCCAGGGCACATCTTGTGTGAGAGACAACCAGCCTCCATCAGCAGCTATAGAACCTATACTGGACATTTACCTCGGCTCCTGTTATAATTGGAGGTTTCCCCTTTCTAACCAGCCAGTTTTCCCCTCGCCTTACTAGAAAACTGTTTTTTCCTTTTGAAACTGCGAAGGCTCAAAATTAATTCTTAATTATACTCAATGTAGTATAATTAAGAATCGAAAAACTATAGCCGTCGGCTAGAATAACTATGTCGTAATCAAAACGCTATAAAGAGTTGCATGTTTAAGCTTCAGCAGATGGATTTGTTTTGTAAGTAACGTGTTGCCTAGTGCCAATAGCCTAGCAAACGGTCTCTCTTGCCGTAACTGGATCGTACACCAATGGAGTAGAAACTAGGGAAATATGATAAACCTTCGATAATATGTGAGGTATGGACATTTAAACTCAGAAATTTCGTGTAACGAAAAAAAAAAAAAACTACCGTAGTAACAAAATTTGCGAGCGTTACCGTGTTACACGCAAATGAACAGCCAATAAAATAATTTATTCGAGTGTTCCCTAAAATAAAAACAAATAATCTAAGGATCTCATTTGTGTGATGGGGTATTTAAGTAGTTTTTTTTATATTTAATTTGAATTTCTACATAGCGTCGAAATATACATTACCTGTAATTTATAGCATTTAGTGCAATCTCTCCCTAGTAAAACTTGTTGGCTTCCCTGCCAGCTCCGTAGCATATCGTACTGTGCATGCGTTAATGCGGCCCTCCTATAAAAGCGCCAGCGTTAGACCTGGCTTCATCTTTCTTCCCTAGGGTTCCCACTGCGTGGCTGCTCTCCCCTGCTCTGGACATCAGATCGCCTGTTCTGGTCTGCATCCCTCCAAAATCATCGACCAGTGGTCGTGTGCGGAGGCTTCACGACCCTTCTTTGGCAAATAAATAAGAATAAATTCCAAGGTAAAGGTTAAACGAAGCAAACATCTTGTTTATTGTATCCTCACAAGGCCAGTCTTTAATGCAGACTGTTTGCTTCGTTTATTCTTTGGCAACCTTCTTGATCACACTGTGGAATGGACTCGCCAACAGTCATCGCCGAGGCAGACTCGTCCTCCATCTTTGACGACCACCTAACTTCAGCGGTCGCTCTGCGGACCCCTACCAGCCGTTCGTTCACAACATCGCCTGCTCTGATGGGCGGTCGCTTGGCCTTTATTGGATCGCCTGGACTCCCGGTCGCCTTGCTGCTCCAACACGACCCTTGTCCGACGGCCAAGCAACACGATGCTTGTTCGCCTCGCACCTCCCAGGCCGTACCATCTCGATGCACGGGGCAAACACCGTTCATTCCCACACCGCGGTCGCTGTTACCACGACCCTTGACTGTCTTCACGGGGACAACCTTCCCGGGCAGTTTATTCATGGCATCTGTTGAAAAAATTCCGGTCGTCTAAACATCCTCAGCTCTACCAGTGTTACGCCCGAGTTCTTTTCGTGGAACACGACCTTCTGTGACCAACTTTTCCCGTTCAGATCCCCTGCTGTTGCTCACCGCCACAACCTTCTCCTGTGGCGACGAAGATACCCACCCCGTTTCCAGTCTTTCCAGCACTGTTCCCAGCGTCTAGGTCGTCTTCACAAACCTTGGACTCTACGACCGCTCATTCGTCTCCGTCTCCACCTTGCTTTAGTTCATATGTAGTGTTGCAACTCGGAAAGAAAAATATTATTTGGAGAAATTTCAGGGAAAATGGAACAATAGGGAAAAATTGGAGACTTGTGGCAAATTTTTTTTATGTAGCTTAATGCGTTTCCTGTCAAGGCTTATAAGAAGCCAACGCAACAGAAGAGGTATCTAGTAATGCACAAGACAAATAATATAGGCCATTAATAGGCCTAAATCTTGGTGCCTCACATACAGTACAATGGAGCCTTAAAACAATGAGCCTTAAAACAATGGAGTCTGGTTTTGTACTTGTAAAATTACCACCAGCAATGTGCCTATGCTCTCTTCAATTCTCTACTGACGAGCCCAAACAAGTGCGAAACAGTCTGTGTAGAGATCTCTGTGGTTGAGAGCAGTATGATTTCAAGTGATCTACTGCCATTAAATGGTCTTAAATCTGGGCTCTTAGAATTCAGTAGAATAGAGCCCATACAAGTAGTAGTTTTTATAGCCGACGAAAATTAAATTACCTGATTTTTAGCAGTTTTCCCCTTTTGAGCATTATTTCCCCTAGAAGTTTGAGAGTTGTCTTCCCTGCCGGGCTCGTACTACTACAGCGCATGCGCGGGCTTGGGCCAGCTTACATAAGCTGCAGCGCAGCGACCTGTCAGCTTCATTTCTCCTAGGGCGCTCACCACGCGTGACCGTCCTAAGCATGTTCCCCGCGTCCGCTCCGGCCGCGCCGCCTCCGCACGATCCATTCGTTGTCGATCAGCGTACCTTCACTCCAGTTGTTTCGACTGCTGTCGATCCTCCGGTCCTACCTTAAGCATAACGATACCGGTTCCTGTGTCCCTTACCATCTATTGATGTTAGGGTGTGCCCAGTATAACCGTGGCATGGTTGGCCTTTAGGCAAAGCGGAATCCATCCGTTCTGCGTTCCACCCGGTCCTCACAATCCTCTCGATCCTCATGATACTCTCGACCCTCAGGATCCTCTCGGTGCAGACGCCTACATTCCCTGCAGACAGGGATGCATCTTTACAACCAACCTGCTCCGATTCCGGTCTCCTTATTCGAACAGATTCATGTTCCACCATCCCCCCGGCCCCTACGATACTCGGTGCTGGACGGGGGGGGGGGGGGGGGTGTATAGTGTTTAGGCTCTGTACCGATCCTACGGAACGTCGGCCTGTCTCTTCTGGGACCGCCTTTTTCTACCTGTATAGCTAGCTGTCTCTCGACTTGGCGGATTCAAGCCGAGGTCCGGGCCTGCGTTGCTCGTCCTGGCCTGGTTCGTGAACAGAGTTCTTTGCTTCTCAACTCTACAGTTACTATTCCGGTTCCTGTTTCCTGTTGCTGAGTAGCTTCTGCTGCCGACGCCGTCTGCACCTTACATTCGTTACCACTTGCACGATTCCGCCTCTACAAGGTAACCAGTAGGCCGGGACTGGGCTCTAGCATCCGGCCTGGGCCACCTGGCAGTCCACTTTCTACTGCCCACCTCATTTCGTCACATGCCAGTGTTTCATCTACACCGCCGTTTTGTCTGCAACTACTTTGTCACAGTTCCTCTTCGTGGATCATTGTCCCGATTCCGTTTGGACAGCAACAAATCAGACCTGGGCCCCTACACGGCCCAGACTCTTTGCAGGCCACGATCCGCTGTCTTCCTGCCTAATCGCATATGTTTCCTAATTATTTCCAAGTACCCGTCTTTGTCGGACTGAGAAACGGTCTGATTCCGTTTGTATCACAAACAACAAGGCTCGAACTAGGCCCATACTCCCTGCCTGGGCCCTTTTCCGGACCACGTTCCACCAGCCGCCTACCTTCTTACTGTTGGTGCGTCGATTCCTGACAGAGGTCACCATCCCGACCTCTTCCGTTCCTCCAGAGATCGGTCCAGGCCTCAACACCCGGCCCGGATCCTTTATAGGCCACGATCCGCTGTCTTCTTGCAGCGATCCGCTATTTTTCGTACCTGCCTGTACCAAATACCGCCTCTGTAGGACTGGTGTTCGGTCTGATTCCGCTTCATATTACAAACACCAATGCTCGGACTGGGCCCATGCGCCCATCCTGGGCCCTTTCACGGACCACGTTCTACCGGCCATTAACCTTCTTGATGCAAGTACATCGGTTCTACCCGCTTCAGTTCATAGGTGTCTCTGGCGCTTGCTGGGGATTTCTTTTGGATTTGGCATGAACTAACTTCAGTAGTCACGGAGGTCGTTCATTGTTTGCTGTGAACGGTCAGCCAGTGTGCTTTTGGTTCTCTTCCAAGATTAGTACCTCTCTTCAGGATTTGACTATGGATGGACAGGATCCCAATCTTCCAAACCCTGATGCTTCCAATGCATACGAAACGCCAGTCCTGACGGAATCTCCAACTCGTGCCCTTGCTAGTCTGGAATGACACCTCGAGCTACATTTGGTATGTCAACATCACAGGTCATGGAATTACTACACCAAGAAGTGCTCAATTTGTAAAACTATCACTAAGAAAAAATGGGCCGCTATCGAAAAAATAAACGAAAGTCTTGGATTCGTTCAACTCAGAAAGACCAAAAATGGCACGAGACCATTTACTCCACCTTGCATAAAAAAGCAGCTTCAAAGTCAGCTGGTTCGTCCTCAAAGTCAAGTGCTTCAAAATCCAAAACGACCGTTTCAAAAACGACTCCACCACCCACGGTTCGTTCGTCCCCACGTTTGCCGCCTGCTTAGCAGAGTTCTGTTAAACCGTCCCTGCGGTCGCAAGCTTCTGCCACACCCAAAAAAACCACGCGATTGACCCCTCCAACCATACCATCGCCCTTGCAACATTAACTTCTCGATTGAAGCAGAAGAAAACATCCGGTCTTCCTGCAAAGAATCGGCCTGGCTACAACAAAGAGACTAACACCCCTTCTGTAAAGCCGGTGCCTGTTAACAGCATCATTCGCCACGTCCATGTGTCCGGTACACAATATAACAGCTTCTCCAACGGTAGTTTACGACCATGTGACCGCTCAACTGTCTCCAGTCACCCCATTTCTGCAGACTGCTTGCAGCAACTCTGCATGGCCAATACGCCATTTCCACCAATAGCAGACTTAACTTGCTTCCTTAACTCGTGGGCTAAACTTGTTTCCCGATGACCTTGCACACCTGGATATACTAAATAACGTCGCCTCTTCACACAGCCGCCAGCTCGTTTTACTATGACTTGGAGAATCTCCACAAAGCAGACACTCAGATCTTCCTATGCAATGCTTGCTTAGGAAGTCAATCACCTCCGTCAACGAGTAGTTACCCTTAAAACTAAATTGATTCTTATCAATGCCAGGATATGATGGCTTTCACCCCTACCATGAAGCCCGCTCTGGCTCCTTCAGTATTGTTCCTTGTCAAAAACCCACCGGCCTCACTACGGTCGCTCGCCTACAACCTCCGGCCCTGGTCTCTTGTCCCAACGTGCTCCCGTGATCCCCGCTCTTTGTCAAAACCAGCCATTTCCTCCTCTCGATCAGCTAAGTCGTCTCTAGTCTCCCATGCCAGCTGGAATTACCGTGCACCAGCCAGTGGTTTCTCCATCACAGTAAGCCCTCACAATCTACTTCCCATGTGAAAGAATCTCCAGGCCCCGTAAATATAACTCTATACGATGGGTGTCTTATGTCAACATGGTCCACGGTGTCTGCTTCGCCTTCCTTCCAGGGACTTCGTCCCAAGATTTCAAGCGATAAAAGCCGAATCCACACTGAATCATCGTTCCTTTTGGTCGTAACAACCGAAGATTATTTCTCCATGACCCTTCGTATCTACATCAGTGTGTTTTTTCTCCATGATCCATTATCAAAATTCGGCGACCATTCTCAAACGAACCCGCTCTGAAAGAAAAAAAATAATAGTGCGCCATATCCTTTAGGAAATATAACTCTATACGATGGGTGTCGTATGTCAACATGGTTCCACGGTGTCTGCTTCGCCTTCCTTCCAGGGACTTAGTTCGCTCACTGTATGGCAGTATGATGCTCCACGTTTTGTCTCAGTTTTTCCGGGAATATTGCAATGTTTTACTACGTTAATCGACAGCGCTCAAAGCCAAGCACACACTAAGGGCGTTTCCTGAGCTTCTGTGCACTTCCATAATTCTCCACCTCCTTCCATTTTCCCAAGGTTTCAAGCGATAAAGAAACAATCCACACTGAATCATCGTTCCGTTTGGTCATGACAACCGAAGATTATTTCTCCATGACCCTTCGTATCCACATCAGTGTGTTTTTCCTCCATGATCCATTATCAAAATTCGGCGACCATTCTCAAACGAACTCTCTCTGAAGAAAAAAAAACCAATAGTGCACCATATCTTTTAGGAAATATAACTATACGATGGGTGTGCACTCTTTTCAAGAAAAAAAAAGGACGACCCTGCCAATCACTCCACCTGGTCCCTTCATTCGTTCCGTCCGCATTCGGACGACCCTACATGGCCTACTGCAGTCATGGGTTATTTCTTTTTTAACTTGGGATCTTCCGCACTGCTGCTCTGGCACCTCAGGAATTTCAGCAGACTACCTTCTCATATCCTCTTCGAGGGCGTCTCATTTCTAATACCTTTGGACGTACCAATCCAACACCATCCTAAGCTACCAAACGTTTAGAACGCCCGCGCACTGAGCAGCCAGATCGTGTGGCCAGTGGTCGTGGCGGCCAAAAAACACGGGGACCTGCTGTGCGGCCATGTGGTGAAAAATGAACCCAGAGCAAGTATGGTCGCCCTGTGACCACCTGCATGCCGCCCGCACGCGACAGGCTGGCCGCTGCGGCCAAGAGCGCGTTATTACATACACCGTAAGCATTCTCGTTGGCCGCATGGCTTGGCCGCTGTGTGCGCGCAGGCCCTTATTCTTCGACCTATTGCAGCTATATCCTTTTCATGGCCAAGTTTCATGCACCCCAAAAAAAAAAAAGAACTACACAAACACACACCACCGCATTTCTAGCACTTATCAGCAACCGTTTGTCCGATGTGCCTTGACACGCTAATGTGAACATTGCGATGCGTTCTGTTCCGAGCTCCTGTTCCACGTGCCTGCCTACGAACAGTTCTCACCCATCACTTTCGTCCGTTCCTGTTTTCTTCAAGGACTTAACTATGTACCCTTGTTACAACTAACCATTGAGTCTTGCGGTCTCACGATCCTTTTCGAGAAGCCACAAGCAACCTACCAATTCTGTGTCCGTTCCTTGGATTTTCCAGTACTGCCAACCTTCACGTCACTAAAAAAGGTGAATTGAGCTACTTGTTTTATTGCAACTATTTACCCTTAGCCCCTGAACCTGTAAGCATTCAATACGTCCCTTGACTCTACGGTGGCTCTCGACACGACGACCGTTTACTTATACAGGTCGTATGCTCCTCTAATAATGTAATATAATGGTTAAGATTAGACGTTCCGCAGACAGTGTTCAGATGACGCTAACACATTTTCGGCAGAGGCGACCCTCATGGCTATCGTCGCCTGTACTACCTTCGCTTCATGTTCACTGAGTCAGTTGATTCTGAGCAACCAGCTCGTAGCTAGGGCACCCGCTACCATGGACCTACCACCACGAGTGACGAGGTCTGCTGTAATGCTATAAATTACAAGTAGAAACATCAAAATACCAGGGCCACCTGGTCAATTTTGATTTCTATTGCCTAACCGAAAATACATTACCTATACCTGCCCTACCTCCACTCTGAGTTACCATGGTAATGTATCGAGAGGTACGAAAGATGAAGCCAGGTACAACGCTGGAGCTTTTGTAGGAGGGCTGCGTTCAGGCATGCGCAGTAGGATACGCTTTGGAGCTGGCAGGGAAGCCCACAAGTTTCTCTAGGTGGAGACTGCATTAGAGGAAGGAATGCCATAAATTACAGGTGATGTATTTTTCGGTCAGGCAATAGAAACCAAAATTGACCAGGTGGCCCTGGTATTTTGATGTTTTTTGTTATTTTTTTGCACTAACGAACGTATTAAGACCGTTATAAATTGTATAATAATAAGTTGAATAATAAGTTGCAACTTGTCTAGTTCAAACCTATGCTTTAGTCACAGTAAATTGCTTCCAACCTTTCTGTTCACAACGTACTTTATCTGTATTAAATTTTTGTAGGTGTATCTTGTAGTGAAGACTATATTACTGGCTGTAGTATATATATATTCGCATTGGGCGGGTCAAATGTTGCGGTTTTATTGCCGAAATGGCAAACTGTTTGTCACTTGATAAAATGACGGGTTTCGAGTTTATTTTTCTTGGCATTAAATTTTAACGTTTTAATCTTGGAATGCGGGACGTGTGATGTGTTATCACGGCTAAACAAAAATCGAGCGAAGTATGTCGGTAAGGAGCAAGACGAATCATTTGCGGCTGGTCTCTTTGCAAACTCGATTTTCATTTTGTCAGGTATTTCATAATCGTGTGTATTGCCTTTTGTTAAGGGAATCGGGCCCAAATGTTGATGTAGAAGCCAAAAATTTTAATCGGTGTACTTTGAATGTAATGGTGGCATTCTAGGAAATTACGTTACTGTGGCAGGCAAAATAATTTTTAACCCTGGTACGCTAGCTGCGGAAAGTCTGGAACTTGGTTATGCCTTTTTCTATGCTTTGAAAAATTTCGATTGTCAGTATAAGGCTGGAAAAGCCTGGAATTAATTAATTAACGTTCAAGGAAAAATTCACAGAAAAGGAAAGGTCAAAAAAGATGGGGCGTACATTACATGCCCTTGCTTACGCCACTTCCACCTTGAAGCCTTTAGTCTGCCCGTAGAGGGTATAGACTAAGTGTATCCCGTTAGGTATTTTCTAGACCATTATTAGTTACTTGGGTTTGTGAATAAGTTTTTAGGCTTAATTCTTTTTCAGCGCGTCTTTTTTTATTTTAGTTTTTGTAGAAGAAGAAAATAATTCGAACGATTTTAAGTCGGCGTACAAATTCGGAAAACTTTTAGCATTATTATCGCAAAAAAAAGAAGATAACTAACGCTACCCTTACCGTTGACTTAAAAACAATGGCGTCTTTACATAAGGCAATGCTGCGAAAGCTGGTTTCTTAAACCATGCGCAATGGCTGTTTGACGTGACGTCACCATGAGTTAGCCAATGACGAACGAGAACAACGGCTGTTTGGCCGTCTGATTGGACTAGCCCAGTCACGTGATATGCACGTCACAGCAAACAGCCATGGCGTGTGGTAAAGGCTTAAGACTTGGTTTTGTTTAGCTTTGCAGGGTTCATGCTGACCTGGAAAGTCAGGGAAAACTCGGGGATATGAAATACGGTCAGGGAAAGTCATGGAAAAATTGGAAAATAGTGTGTGATTGTGAGGGATATTAGTTTTTAGAACGTTTTTAGAATGACAATTTTTGGCAACCTTTTTTTCCATTTTCGTTTTTAGAGCGAACCGTGTGGTGTCAAAGTTCCACTCTCTTTGCCTTCTTGTCCTATTTTTTAAATTTAAAAAAATGAGAAATTTTTTTAGCTTTCATCCGGATGTAGTTATGATGCCAGGACTGCAGAGTGAGCAGTAAGTGAGTTGGATATTTGAAGAAATAAGTCTGGGAAAAACAAGAATATTCAATTTCAGATTATGAGTTACGAACCCTGCTTTGTTGCCAGCTGCTGCACGTTGCGTCGCGTGGAATCTTCTATTTCTAGTTGCTATGAAAATATCGTTTACCTTTTTTTTTAGCATTCTCCTTCTCTCAATGCTGTTTTAATTAGAGAACAATCTAAGATTTCTTTCCGGGCCACTACCCTCCGCGCAGGTTTCTGCGCAGCCTCCATCATATAAAAGCCTGAGTGGAGCGACCCGTCTCATCTTTTTTTTCTCTAACCACCGACTGTGCTGTTTTCTGCTCTGTGATCCCGATCTTTCGGTTCTGATTCCATGCCTCATACTAAAAGTACACCAAGGGAACCACTGGTCCCGCCCCTCGATCCTGTGTCACCATCTCCGTTCCTCGAGCCTTTGGATCCAGAGGAAAGTGTCGTGCTTCTCGATCCTGTGGACAGCCCTGTTCGATTCTCAGCACCGATGCACCTCTCCGCGGCACCGATCCCGCCTTGCAACACTACAAGCTACTTCACCGATCCCTTGTGGACAAGCCGTCCGGGACAGATATTCAGAAGCTCTCTCCCAAGAACTGCTAAAAGTAACTCAAGCTTCAAGCAAAGGCTCGCAAACGAGCAGCTAAGGCAGCGATGTTACCCTCCTTACAACCACTGGATCTTTCTTCACGATTCTCTCAGCGATCCGTTCCTTCTCGAGCAGCGTCTGTGGCTCCACTTTCTCGAGAGCAATTACACTCTTATGGATTCCGCACGAAAGACCTCCAAGCAAAAGGCTCCTTCCGATCCACCGCCTCCTTCTACCTTCACCAGTTCCTGGGTTGCCTCAGCTACCAAGAGACTTCGACTCACCGATTCTGTTCCTGTTTCTTTTCAAGTACCCGATTCGGCTCCGATCCCAATTCCGCCCCAACCAGCACCACTGTCCATGGTTTATCACTCATCAGATTACGATGAGGATCGATCCTCTAACCGTTCCAACAACTTTGACAACCAGGCCCCCGGTTTTCCGAGGACAACCCAGTTCCGCGGATATCCCTCTACCAGACCTTCTAAAAACAGTGGAAGCCATTCTTCCAGATTTTCCTCTACAAACCTGCTCCCGATGCCCCTTGCTCCATCAAGAATCGAGGGCTTTCCACAGGTCTCGGCTTCGGCCTTCGAGATCAACCTGCACATCAGCCACCACTCCTGGGCCAATCAACCACATTGTTAACTACACTCCTCCGCACCAGTGGCCTGCTTCTTGGCAACAGTTTCCCTCTGGAACTAGATGTCGACATTCCTCCTCCTCAACCCGGCAAAGAGGCATCATTTTTCCGGTCCTCGGGTGAAGACACGACGAACCCCCGCAATTTTGATACTTTCCCGCAATCGGAGTTCCTGTCCGCTGAATCGAAAATGGATTTTGGTTCAGCATTATTTCTTCCACGCCGAGCCTCAGTTCCAGTGTTTGTGCTCCGTGACACCGATCATCTTATGCGACTTGGTCTTCGGACTGCTTCACAAGCTGATGTCCTTAATACTGCGGCGAATGCGCTGTGAGAATATTTGAACATGGATCCTCCTCCTGCGGACACCAAGCAGCTGGCATTCCTTATCAAGTTTTTCGTAAAGCATGTTTCACAACATTTCATTCTTGAATTGGTTCACCAGGGCCTTACTCAATTCTACGATCTCTCAATACCTCTCCTAGTCTTCATGACTTTACTCGATCTACTCTTTACAACCTTCCGATCCACGAGACCATACCCTGTTCTGCGGGCTCATTCCCAAGCTTGCATCTCATCTTGTTGTTTCCGCAAGCCGCAGCCCTTTCGAGCTCACCACGGAAGACAATTACGTTCCCCCAATCACCCCCAGATTGGGGGCGCAAAAAGTGATCTCTCCGGTTCGAAAAATCCCGATCCTCATCCAGCCACGCTTCCCAGGGGTGCATCACCGGTCCGATCCTCCAATCAACCTCAAGGACGTCGTCGATTCCCATCCAAGCAAGCTACCTCAGACAGGCGCAAACGATTTCCCTCGCACGGTCCGCGACACCCTGGCCATTCCTAATATTGACAATTCGCCTTTCCTACAACCTGTAGGAGGACGTCTCCGATTCTTTGCAACAAATTGGAGATCCATCACCACCGATCCAACAGTTCTCTGTATCGTTAACCTCGGTTTTATCCCCAAGTTTCTTCGTTCTCCACCGATCAGTCCACCTTCATGGGCCACCCTCAGCCAACCTGTCTTCTGAAATTCGGACTCTCCTCCGCAAACAAGCAGTGTGGTTCGTTCTCCACCGATCTCCCCAGGATTTTGCAGCAGTATTTTCCTTTGTCCCAAGAAGACAGGGGGTTACCATCTGATCTTCAACCTCAAGCCACTGAATCAGTACATCGACAATCCGCATTTTCAAATGGAAACAACGAAATCGATTCGCGCATCATTACGGCCCAACAACTGGACGATCTCCCTTGATCTCGCAGACGCCTACCTCCACGTTTCTCTGCATCACTCCGTCCATCACCTGTTTCGGTGCCTCCACAACGGGGCCATTTACGAATTCTGCTGCGTTCAGTTTAAATGCGGCTCCCAGGATCTTCGCCCTCGTTTTTCATCCGATCCTCGCTTATCTGCATCAGCATGGCATTCGAGTCCATGCTTTTCTCGAAGACTGGCTACTCCCAAGTCAGGATCGTTCCATCTTTCTCCACAACCTCTACACCGTCGCGTCTCTTTTACGATCCCTAGGATGGGAAATAAACATCGCCGGGTCATGTCTTCTGCCCAGCAGAAGATTCACGTTCTTAGGCATTTTCATCGATCTCCTCCAAGGATCGGTCCTACCTTCCGTGGACCGCATTACCAGTTTTCAACACTGCGCCCACGATTTTCTTCAACAACCTTATTAGACGCTCCGCGACCTCGACTCCATAATAGGATCCATCGACTCATTTGCCAACCTGGTTCCCTACAGCCGATGGATAGCTCAGCCACTGCATTACTTCCAAACTACGGAATGGGGAACCCAGCCATCGGACTCAATGCTTCCTTCCTCGATCCCTCAGTCCGCACTTCCATTCCCGACCATCTATTAGTGGATGAACACCGACAATCTCATGACTTTGGTCCCCTTGCACGAACCGATCCCGGACCTCCAGCTTTTCAGCGGTGCCTCCAATCAGGGTTGGGGTGCACACATAGGCAATCTCACAACGTCCGGGACGTGGGGTTCGACAGATCTCGAGCACATCAACAACTACGAACCATACTCAACAGCCTTCGCCACTTCGGCAATCTTGATGAAAACGGTCCAACTGCATGCCGACAACACCACTGCAGTCGCCTACCTTCGTCAAGGGGGCAGGACACGCTCTTGGTCCCTCCACGAGCTGACATCAAGAGATATTCCACCTCTGTATATCCCTCCAAACTCACTTACTTCCCTTACACATACCAGGGCACCGCAATGTCATGGCCGATGCCCTGTCTCGAAGATCACCACCCACGGGGGAATGGACTCTCCATTCGTCGATCTGCAAGGGCCACTTTGCTCTTTGGGGACGCCCAACCCTGGACTTCTCGCCACGAGGTGGAATGCCAGACTTCCCCTATTCGTCAGCCCGATCCCTGACCTCCAGGCATGGGCCACCGATGCCCTCACGCTGGAGTGGACTCATCTTTTCGCCTACCTGTTCCCGTCACTGAAACTCCTGCTAGTGGTGCTCGGGAAAATTAACAACTGCTCAGGCAGGTTCCTTCTCGTTGCCCCGGACAGGCCGGCCACAGCTTGGTTTCCGATGCTTCTCAACCTCCTAATCGATTGTCCCCGATCCCTGCCATTGAGTAAGGCTCAACTAACCCAACACAACGGGAAACTACGGCACCGTCGTCCACAATCCCTGCGACTTCACGAGTGGCTACTATCGTCCGACTCCTTGAAGAGACAAGAGTTTCTCCGATTCAGGCCAACCGCATTGCCTCCCATGCAGTGCGATCCTCTACATCTAAGATCTACAACAGCCATTGGCAACAATGGTTTTGTTGGTGATCTGCACAAAAAGGTAATCCTGTCAGTCCCTCTGTACTAGAATTTATCCGCTTCCTAGACTTCCTTTTTGACGATGGCCTTCGAGGATCCACCATTCTGGTGTACCGATCCGCCATCAATGCGGTATTCAAGGCAGCAGGGTATTTCCAACTCCTCGATGATTTTCGTGTCTCTGTCATTATCCGATCCTTCATGGTCGATCGGCCGCGGACATGCAAAACCTTACCCGACTGGGACCTCTCGATCGTCCTCAACGCACTCATTCAGGTTCCCTATGAACCTCTTTCCCCCTGTTCCCTGAGTAACCTCACCAGGAAGACTGTGTTTCTAATTGCTATTAATGTTTTAAAAAGCCAGCAAGTGCAAATGTATACAATAAAATGCGACGTTTCGGGATTTATCATCCCGTTGTCAAGCAAAAAATATATTTTATAGCATAAGCTACAAGTCAACAAGATACACTTAAATGGTTTTCCATTTTAAAGAAAAGCAAGCCAGAGCAGTAAAAGATAAAAATTAAAAAGTTAAAAAAGATAAAAAGTGAAGCCCAGTCAGCACAACAGCTGAACTAAGGAACTAGGAAGAACTAAGAACTAAGGAAGAAGTGATTTGTAGAGCGGAGGTGGTAGCTATTTATGTGGGATGGCCCTGGTGGGAAAAATTTGCGATTCCAAATTTGTGAAGGATTGGTATATATTCCGAAAACTGTTTATTATTAGGCACCAAATGATTATGGACTGGTGGTCGTTGTGTTAGGATACAAAGTGTTTCTAAGTTAAGACGTGCACGAAAATTATTTTCTTGAAAAATGACTTGCGTATTTTGAAGATCTGGGGTGTGCCCTGTTTTTATCTGGTGCTGAACAAGAGAGTTGGTTTTATCTTTGTATTTAAGGTTGGATTTGTGCGATGAAATGCTTTTATTAAGTTCCTGTTTCGTGGTTCCTATGTAGCTAGATGTTGGTTCGCCACACGGGATTTGATAGATGACATTTTTTTTGTTTAGTTTTATCTTTTTGCTCGACTGTAATGTTTGGCATAGTTATATTTTTTAAATTTCGTGCTGCAGTGGAGATGAGAGTCAGATTTTGGGGAGCCAGCAATTTCCTAAGGTTTTTTGTGGCATAGGGGAAGTATGGAACGCATATAAAATTTGATGGCTTGAGTTTTGGTGGGTTAAGCTTGAGAAGAGCACGGTGATCGATTAGTTTTTCTAGCAAATGGAGAGGATATCCATTTTCAACAAATT
This sequence comes from Lithobius niger, assembly GCA_023313725.1. NCBI lineage: Eukaryota > Metazoa > Arthropoda > Chilopoda > Lithobiomorpha > Lithobiidae > Lithobius > Lithobius niger. The sequence continues at coordinate 96,868 of JAHWFP010034303.1, read as the reverse complement.
TATGCAGTCTGTATTGAAATTCTCGAGCAAGGAGAAATTTATTGGTGGTGTGGTCAAAGATGCGTTTTATTTCGTTAGAAACTACATTATTTTTATGGGCTGGGTCAATGAAGGAAGCATAATTCATGGAGCGAGTTGTATGCATGGGTTTTTGAAAAAGCGTAAATTCGACTAGATTTTCAGGTGTGATAAAGACCGTCATATCCAGGAATGGGATGGCCTTGTTTTTAGACTCTTCCATAGTGAAAGAGGGAAGGGTTAAGAGAATTTAAAAATTCCAGCATTGGTAATTTATCATGATCCCGTATGAGGGCCAAGGAATCATCCACAAATCTTTTGTAAAATTTTGTGTGTGGAAACTTTAGTAAAAGAGCGTCATCAATTTTATTGAGTGCAATGTCGGCCAGGAAGGTTGGGGGGGACTTAACCACATCCTCTCGTCCCAGAACCCTGATTGCTTCGAAAGAGTTAGACTTATTTGTTTCAGGAAGTGTACGTCATTAATTTTTCGCGAGTTCACCTTATTTATTTCAAGTTGTTAATTTAATTTGTTTGCTTTCAATTTTACAGGGACGTATTATGCCATGGCTGTGATTGGGCCAGCGATTGGTTATTTATTAGGAGGCCAGTTCCTAAAGATATACACAGACGTTGGTTTGGACGATCCTGACAAGTAAGTGAAAGGATGCGGATGAGAAAATGATGACACTTGGGGGAGATGGGGATCTATGTCTACGTTGTTAATCATACGTGAATTAACAATCAGCCATTGCAGTATAGTGCGATTCTACTGATGCTTACAGCTGTTGTAAAAACGTATCCCTGGTAAAGGCGGAATGCCACAAAACGAAAGTTTGGAGCATCTAGCGCCATCAAGCGCTATCTGGTTCTCTCTAGCGCTTATTCGCAGCCAGCAAAGGAATGCACAAAAGAAATATCCTTTAACACAACAAACAAGCCACGAGCCTTCTGAATTATTGAGTACAATTTTGGTACGCCCTCATGCGCCAGAAAGCAAGCTGTAAAAAATTAACGATATTAATGCCACTAGATGGCGCCACGGTAGAATACAAAGAAAATACCCTGGCGCCATATAGTGACAGTAAAAACACATACAGAGTAGCCATCAAGTGCTGGTGAAACAACGAAATCACGACGTTTCAGTTCCGAGGTCGGAACCGTTTTCAGGTGAAGGGTTTAAAACATGTCAAACAACTTAAAAATAAGTTTGACATGTTTTAAACCCTTCACCTGAAAATGGTTCCGACCTTGGAACCGAAACGTCGTGATTTCGTTGTTTCACCACCACTTGATGGCTACTCTGTATGTGTTTTTAATAACTAAAAGTGCTTTTTAACTTTCTGCTTTTTGTGATCTATTGACAGTAATATCGTCAACCTTTACAGCTTGCTCCCAGGTGCACGTGGACGTCCCAAGTTTTTATTCAATAATTAAGGAGGCTCAAGCTTGTTTGTGTTTAAAGGTATTGTTTTGTGAATTCCTTTGCTTGTAGCGACAGAGAACTCCATAGGCTAGATGCGGCAGGCAGATGTTAATGGGGGGG
>JAHWFP010034303.1:64899-80614 GCA_023313725.1 Lithobius niger | reverse complement strand
CTCAACTGTACGTTTGATTATTTCAATTAAAAATCATCAATTTTTATACGTGTACCTTTTAACAAGTAACGTGTAACTTAACCCCATTTTTTACGACACACTTTACGTTTTTGTTTGTATTATGAAGTTTCAGTTGACACGAGTTACAGAGATTACTATTCGACTTATGGTTTCAATGGCTGAAACTCCTTTAAAGAAAAGAACCAATGCATAAACATATTCCCTGCCCTTAAGATGAAATTGCACAATTGTCAAATTGTATGTGTTCTGGTAAAAAAAAAATTATTTTATTTTCAGCATGTCTTTTGAATGGCTTTGCTGCTTTCCTTCCTAAATATATTGAATCCCAATTCGTAGTCCAAGCTAGTTGGGCAGCATTGCTGGTTGGTAAGTACAAGTTTTGACTTAAAATTTAACATCTTCATCATAAATAAGTGGTTCCATTTTTTTGTGCTAGTAACTGGATCTCTATAACCAAGAGCACAAAATGCATATGATCTGGATTTGTTAAGTCTTACTGGCATTTGACCAAAAATTCCAACAATGTGCGTACTTCAATGTTGTAACTGCGTATGTGTTATTACATCTACCTTGCAAGTCCAGATATTTTTTAAAAGTTCTGAATCTTTTTTTTTTAAATAAATTTCTTGAAGCATTAGATCGTCTGACGCAAACACTGATTTAGATTACCCAGCTCAATTTTGAACCTGCCAAAGTCCTTTCTAGAAGGAGAGAATTCTAGTAAGAAGGTCAAATCTGGGGGTTCTAACTGGAAAATCTCTGGCAGTCGCAGGGGATCGAGATAGTCTCGAATAGATCCCATATTCACTGAAAGAGCATGCAGTCTCTCTTATTACCCGAGTGGCACTGACTGGCATGGTATACTTAGTAGAGTTTTTTTTTTTTTTAATAGATGTTCTTAGGTCGGAGACACCATTCATTCTCCGGACCTCTAGCCTGCACACCAGGACATTGCCAACTCTGCTTTGCCTTGCTCACTGGGCTGGATTGGGTTAAATAAATAAATAAATATAAGTATAACTTTGACCTTTAATGGTCATGATGACGGAAGTGCATTGGCCACTAAATCCGTTCCTTATTAAAAAGAGAGAATAGTCAGGGATGGTGATTTCGTTTGAGAAACCTAGCAAGTGAATGTTTTTCCAAACGGCGTTTAAACGCGCTCACGGAGGGTGCAAAGACAACAACTTCAGGAAGAGAGTTCCAAGCTCCGACAACACGTGGCGCAAAGAAGTTATTTTCATTCTCGTAAATGCTAAGTCTAAGGGCAAAAAGCGTGCTTTGTGAGCATTACCTGGCAACCCGAGCCCAGCAAGTAAATTACAGATGAGTGGTCGTGGTCTCCCAGCCAAAAGGACTCGGTTCGAATTTCACAACTGCTTTTTCACAAGGAACTTAAAAAGAAAATGTCCTTGTGCCTATGTTACTGGTAGTTATGGGGTTGGCCAACATACTAACTGCAATACACTAATGTAAACTCGCAGTAACCTAGCGTATTTAGAGATTTTAAAGAAATTTATTACCATACTGTGAGTGCCAACTGATTACTACAGCTTGAAAACATAAGTGGTGTAAATTTGTCATTCTTTTCAAATAAATCTCACACTGTTAATCTGTAGTACGCTGATAGCTCAAGACTTCTTTAAGTCACCATGTATTCAAAAGACATGGGTTTGAGTCCTGGCCAGATAACACCTATTTTTTTTTTAATTCAAATAGTTACACGCTTCACCTTTAACCTTAAGGAAAATTGGAAATTAGCCGATTTATGTCTATTTATTTCATCTTTAACCTGGCTGCTATGACTGGCGTGACATTTTAATCTTTTTTAACTGTGACATTGTCTCTTCATTTAAAATGTCTTGTCCACCTAACTCTCGCTGTTGAAGCCAGTCACAGTAAGTTGTTAAAAATTGGTTGGAATAACTTAAGTGTTCTTTTGTGATTGTTCGTAGGTTGTGTAACAGTTCCAGCTGGAGGAGGTGGTACATTCCTTGGTGGTTATCTTGTGAAAAGGCTGTCGTTACGTTGTGCTGGCATCATCAAAATGTGCATACTTTTTACTATGTGCGCTCTTCTTTGTACTCTCGTATTTCTAATGAACTGTCCCAACATCAGATTTGCAGGAATAAATGAAAAGTATGAATCCAGGTGCGTAAAGAATAATTTTTAAGATGGTCTCTTGTAGCTTGCAAGCATTTAAATGTTTATGTACAGTTTTAAGTGATGAAAGTTCCTTGCCAGTGGGTGTTAACTAGTGTTGTTTGATCAGAGTCGGACTGGGAGGCAAAGGGCGCCTGTGCCATTTAGAGAAATGATGGGGGAGGGGCGACACGCATTTTTCCAGGAATTCAAGTTTGACGAGTCTGGAGAGCGCGCCAAGCTCCCCAAGCATTGTCCAGGGAAGAGCCCAGGAGTCTTTGCTTATTTTGATATTCTACTGGCTTTGAATTATACCGTATTACCGTATATTTAAAGGAATGACGCGTTATGAACTTCTTTCTTGCATGTCATGGGTCTTTTTTTTTTTTATGGCGAGGGGGGGGGAGGGGGAGGGGCTAACAAAAGCATTGAAAATGCAAGGAGAAAAGATGGAAGGGGAGATGTGCCTGAAGAGAGGCTTAACAGCGGGAAAAGATTTCATGTTTCTTTCGGGGAGGGGTAAAACAAGGCTGCCCATGGGGCACCAAAACTGTGGTAACCAAAGGGCGCCTGTGCCAATGGCACGATGGCAATATGGCTAGTCCGAGCCTGTGTTTGATTTTCCATTAACACATCGTGATGTTGATGTTTTGTCAACATCAAGCATTCAGTTGACAAGCGATGCTTTTTTTTTTATCCTAAAATAACTACGGAAATAGTCTTGCAGTAACCAGCACTAGTTTACTGGCGCAGCATCAGGTGGCTGAGTAATGCAAGCCTTCCTGCTCTCTTCCCCTCTTCAGTTTTAGTAGACTCTGGCCTCTGCCCAAGCTGTTACCTGGATAGGTGGGGTAGAAAGCCAAGAGGAGAGTGGGCACGTGCGAACCTGAAAACAAGGCTAGTTTAGTGTGGAACCTGAAAACATGGCTGGTTTAGTGTGGAAGTGTTTTAAACATCAAAGTGATGATGAATGCGTGTGCAACTTATGTAAAATGAAAGTATTTATGAGACGCCAAGGCGTAATTTAACACAACGAACGTATGACAACAAAAAGACATGTTTTGGTAGATAACTTTAGGCTGATATACCATGTATGTTGGCACGTGCTTTTTCGTTTTTCCATCTGATGTAGTTTTCTGTATCAAATGCTGTTAGCTAGACTTGTTTTAAAATAAATTACCGTCCGCAATAACCTTTTCCCATGACGGTGGACAGGACATATTTCTCCCAGAGACTTCTCCCCAGTCACTTCCCATTTAGGTGGGTATTTATTTTACTAACCAAACATCGAAATGCATCGATGAGAAAAAATCGACTTCTAATCGAAAAAAAGCAGCATCTTAACAACAGCATTCTGGGCACAGTAACCAGTCTTCAGTTCGGCTTCCATCCTAATCCTAAGGAAGTAAAGTTCTTAAGAATGTTAATAAATGAAAACATAAAAAAAAAAACATGTCAGAACACAGTTCTGCCACATAGCAATTGACTTTTGGCTACAACTTTATTACATTTAATTGTCTTAGCATTTAACGGTTGCTTGCATGGAAAGGGCCAACCAGATAAGTACCTAGTGCTTTAGCTTCAGTGTAGTGCCAAGGTCAAATGATAGTGACCCATCCTCTGTGGTGGCATAAAGGCTCTAAACTTACCAAACAACTGCCATTGGAATTCTTCACTAAATGCAGAAACACAATAATTGCTGACTATTCATTACTGAAGGTTAAAGATAATTAGAATCTTTGTAATTTTTTTGGTAAGCTGTTGCTTGTCATGGACATGAACATTTTCAAATGGCAGTTGCAGCGATGTCATTTTTGTGGACTGATTGTGGAAGGTGGCACTTACCCATCCCACATATATGTTGTTGATTGTGGCTCGCTTCTTAAAGGGCATGAGGTTTGAAACCTGAAACATTTCTTTTAGAAAAAGCCAGATATATTTGTGGCAATCCCTAAGCTAGTCTGGTGCCTTCCTCCTACAAAATCACTAGTTGCTTTATTATGAATAAACTTTATCACTTTATTATTTGGCTTAATTTTTATTCAGTTTTGTGAATTAAGATAGGGCGGGGGTTGGGGGGATTCCATGAATTTTGTTTTTAGTACCTTGAAAATGAGGGATACTTTTGACATTCTGCAGTGGGGCCCCAACCAATTCATGCCACTGAATATGGTCAACTGCTACTGTTCATTGCACTTTTGTCTGGTATTATCTGCTTTGGAATCGAACAATGTTAGTAATTAGAAAAAAAAATGGTATCCATCGAGCTCTTTGCTATTCATGTGTTGCTTTTAATAATGTCATTGTATGGTTGGTGTGCTATTTGGTCCACATTTTTTTTCAGTTTAAACTGGAGTTATTATTGAAACTGCCTAAAATAAATTTTCTTTTTAGCCTAAGTGAACTTACTGAGGCCAATTTATCTGCCCCTTGTTCGCAATCGTGCCATTGTCGTGAAGACCGTTACGATCCTATTTGTGGTACCGACAACATAATGTATTACTCTCCTTGTTATGCAGGCTGTGATCACATGTATCCGGGAGGGGATAAAAAGGTACTGATTATTTTTACTACCTTTAACAATGTTTTACAGATTACTGTGCCCTAGGGGCCCTGCTCAAGTGAATGCAGTGGAACTTGAAAAATTTTTGTTTTTTTCCTAAGACTTTACAGGCACCTTATCTGTAATTCTGCAGATATTCAAAGTATCTATTTTAGGATCGGAATTGGTATGTTTTTGATATTCTTTACGGACAACAACCTTTAACACCACTCATAAAGAACTTACCATTTCCTGCCTACTAAATGCCACAATTCCAGAAATGGGAGCGCAACACTAATCCCATCCTGAACAAACAGCATCGAGAACTTTGCATTCGCTCCTTTCTGACTGTCACAGTTCTGTCAAAGTAAGAGCGCAGCACACATCTCGCCTTACGTGAAATCAGTGAAGGCATCGGTATCAGTAAAACATATCACAAGATATTGGATCGGTATCTGTATCAGATCGGTTGAATGGTACTGGTACAGTCTTAGTGTTTTCGGATGAGATCAACAATTGGTTTGTTTTGTAAGTGGGGGAGGGCTATGGGATAATAAGTCTAAAATCTCTTTTGGAAAAGCAGCCAAGTTATTATACAGGCTGGATGAGCCCTAAAAAAGAAAATGGCAACAAGATCTTGGTTTCCTCATTGACCGTGATCCGAGTTTGTAGACACATTCATACTACCATTGCCAAGGCTTACGTAGCCCTAAACATAATTTTGACCACTTTCTCAACCTTCCAAAGAAGACCTTTTCTCATGCTCTATTACAGCAAAGTTTGCGATATTCTTGAAAATGCGGGTCAAGCATGGTATGTTCGTTTTGAAGAACTGCGACAAGGTGCAACGTGTCCAGAGACGTGCCACAAAACTTGAAGGGGGGGCTCAAAAACGCCTCCTGCCCGAACTGGCTTGCCGCTCTGAAGGTCCCAACACAATAATCTTAACATGTATTGAGGTAATGATTTTTAGTTTTGTGAGTCCCTCAGTGGCGAACACCTCTTAGCCAAAGAATAGTTGACACTCAGCAAGATAATCCACTCGTGCCAGTGGGAACAAGCTCTTAAAAAAGTGATGTACTTCTACCCTTGGCCTTTTCCATTGTGGTTAATACCTGGAACAAACTGCCTCCGCACACTAGCAAAGCAACCTCTGTTCTCTAATTTAAACAAAGAGACTGAATACTGTGATTCTTCTGTTATTTCCCGCTATAGTTACGAGAACTGGTAGCTTTGTGGGTTAACCTGGTGCCTAAAGCACAATCTGCTTGGTATCAGGACGAACTCTTAATAAAAAAAGGAAATGTTATAGCCTGAAACATTGCATCCAATTCAAAGTAAAAATATTCAAAATCAATATTAATGAGTGGTGGCAGAGCTTAGCTGCTTAAATAAGCTGATCTGTTTGCTGAATAAATATGACTAGCAAGTCCTGCCAATCAGTTCTGGATGCATTAGTGTGATAGCCTGATATTAGTATTCTTCAGGAGCTATGGGATATACTCTGACTTCCCATGTGAGCATCTTATGTAAGAGCCGTTAAGTTCTTTTAAGATTCTTTAAGTTCTTACAGGATGAGCAAAACTTACAAGATCCTGTAAGGTCCTGTAAGATCTTGGTACAGGATCCTGTAGGATGCTGCTAAGATCCTGTAAGACCCTGCAGGATCTTGCACTAATCTTATGCTAAGAACCTGCAAGGATCCTACAGGATTCTACAGGATCTCGTACCAATATCGTGCAGGACCCCTGTAAGAACTTAAAGGATCTTCTTGTATAGGATACTCACATGGGCTAATCTAAGACATACTCTCTACCCCTAATATAATTGGAAGTTTCCCTGTGCAAATCCCTGGGTGTGTTACTCCCCTTAATGCTTATTAAGGGGAGTAGCACACACAGGGATTCTCACAGGGAATAGGGGAAACTGCATCTGAATGAGATGATTCGCACTACACTAGCATTTTATTCTCTTATGGCATAAGGTTCTAAGAAATAGAAAAAAAAAATTTTAAGTCATATGTAGTAAAATATGAATCTGTCATGTTTACAGCCATTCTTTAAAAGGGCACAAAACAAGCAATGCAGTATCATTCGAACATACGCTTTCTCGCAAATTGATGATGTATGTGGGAATTAGAATACACATATGTTAGCTATTATGCATTAATTAGCTCATGCAATACATGTCTGTATGTACCTTGGTTTACATCTTGGTTAGAAAGGATTTTGTTTGTCTTGTAATAGCAATGTTTTTTGTTTTAGTGGTGTTGTACTCTTCATGTTTACTGACTTCATGCACTGGTTTGTTTTAGCTATTTTCCAACTGTACCTGTGTTCAGCACGAAGGTAACAATGTAACTGTTAACGAGAAGACCTTCATTGTCACAGCAACTGGTGACATGTGCCAAAGCAGCTGCCATCTACTACCAGCTTTTTTATCTTTAATATTTTGTCTGATGGTATTCACCTTTCTGACAAGTATGCCAGCTTTATCAGCCACACTCAGGTAAGTTTCAAATACGTTACAAGAAAACAAAAATTGCTACTGCATTACAGGTTTACACACATCATTTATTGGATTACAGAATTGCAATAACTTTTAAGTCGCTAAATATTGATATGACGGAATACATAACAGTACAGAATGCTAAGCTGCAGTAATTAGTGTTTGAAAAGATCCACGTTAATTGCAGCAGCTTTGTCTTTTGTAGTGTTAATCCCTCATATCCCAGTTCGTATGGATTCTTGGAAACCTGGATATGCCCTATGCTCTGTTCCACCTCAAGAATAGACCAGATTGGAGGGGATGTTCAGAGAATACCAGCGTGGCTTGGGTGTGATAAGCCGGCCAACTGACTTCCACGGGATTAAGCCGAAGACCTGCAGAGAAGCCCAATTTCTACTAGGGTTTCGGGCAGCACGAAAAAGCTCTTAAACAATTTGTTTTACAGCCTGGGTTAAAACAAAAAAAAAATCTTATTTTTTTTTTTTGTATTAAAACAGTTTTAACAATTTTATTTTTTTACTGTATTAAATTATGCTTCTGAAAAATTAGGAAGATAAAGCTTCAGAATAAAACAATGCCAGAGAAACCCTTCCAAAATTGTAAAAGAAAAATGCATATTAAGCACAACACTTCTACCCCCCCCCCCCCCCAACCAAAACCTAGTAAGGCACACTTCGGACAAAGAGTTAACCTTAGAAATGAAAAACAAACAAGATAAGATTTGTTGTTTTAACCTTTAAAACTAATTATTTAAGAGCTTTTTCTTGCTGCCCGAAACCCTAGTAGCAATCGGGCTTCTCTGCAGTTCTTCAACTTAATCCTGTGGAAGTCAGTTGGCCGGCTTATCCCACCCAAGCCACGCTGGCCTTCTTTGAACATCCCCTCCAATCTGGTCTATTCTTGAGGTGGAACAGAGTATAGCAAGGGGACCGAGACGTTTTGAGAAACTTGAGGCGAAGTACTTAAGTTTCCTGAAGTCTTCAGCATTACAACTCACACTTGTGTCAGGTTTACATTTTCACACAAACTGCTTTATTTTTAACTACCACCGACAGTTTTATAGCAATTTAACATATATCGTACGAGCAAAATGGGGCTAGTACCAAATAAAGAGAAGCAGTAACTGCTGTAATTTAGTATTTTTGCAAATTTTTGGTAACATTCTTACAGTGCATGTACAATGTTTTACATCAGGCAAACAAAGGACATGAACTGCGCAGTTGCTCGCAACATGCTACCAGGTAGCATTTTGTAAGCTGTTGTACAGGTCATGTGTAATGTTTGACTGTTGTGCAGTTCATGTGCTATGGCAATGATGCCGAAAATTTGCGTAGAAATAAACTACAGCAGTCTCTGCTTTGGTACTAGTGATTTGTGGATGAAATTAGCATTAAACCGAAGTAACATGAGCTATCGGCATTCAAAATCTTGGTGGTTAACACACCCCTATTTGACCCACTTGGTCAAAAATCTGTGACTATTGATATTACCAGTGGCGTGGGCAGGGGAAAATGCCCTTTTTCACCCTTTTTAAAGAAAAAAGACTGCCTATTTTGCTTTTCTGCATTGAGAAATGCTAGTCGCAGCGAGGAGACAGGGCCTAGAGCCCTAAAAAGGGCAAAAAGAAAGCCACGAAGTCCAAGGAAGGGGCCAAAATGCTAAAAAAAAAAAGATCCCCAGAAAAATAAAGCCTGACCATGCCGTTTTACTGGAAGTTGTCCCTGCCTTCTCGGATGTCTCCCTAGTTGACCCTAGTTGGTCATGGTTTGGGACTTGACTGACTTGGCCCCTGTTTGACCCCTGTTGGTCACAATGGTTACTTTAGAATATTCAGGCTTGGTCACGTAAGATCCCAACTTGTCCACGGTTTGTGACTTTTAACACCAAGACCCCTGTTTGACCCCCACTGATTTCAATTTGTGACTTCAGAATATTCAAGCATGGCCACAAGACCTGGGTTGGCCACTATTTGGGGCTTGGGCACTTGGAACCTTATTTAAACCCACTTGATCACAAACTGCCATTTGCAAATATTACAACTTGGTCACTTACGGATGTAGTTGGATCACGTTTTGGGGCTTCACCAACTTGGGTCCCAGTTTGACTCCACTTGGTTGCAATTGATGAGTTTAGGCTTGGTCACATAAGACCCCCCCCCCCCCCACCACTTTGCGAAGGTAGAAGGCAGAAATTCTTAAACAGTAATACTTAAGCGACCAAGTTTATGGACCCAAAATCGTGTTCCGAGTTTACAAAGAAAATTCTGAATTGTGGAACCCCACTAAATTTATTACACCAAAAAAAGGAAGTTTTTCAAAAATAGAACTCGCTTTCTCAGGCTCAGCATTGGGTTTTGGATCCAGGGCCATATTTTAACTTATTTTTGGTGACTTGACTTTCCTGCACACTCATTCAAACCCTCACCATGTAACTGTTTGTGGTAGGATCTATTAAACTGGAAGCCTTCAGCAAATTAAATACCATTCTGGTACCAAATAGCCATCTGAATTCTTATGTAAAATGAAGCACTGGCATAGCACTACCAAAATAAAATTTGTTCTATTCGTGTAAAAAACGTTTCCCAAAGTGCAAAACATGCAAAACCCATTAATTGTTTAAACTTGGTCAAAACTGCTTAAGTTAGGCAAAAATAAAAAAAATGGAAACCCCACCCATAACTGTTAACTCTTAGAGAAAAGTGCCTTTATTAAAAATTTACTCACTAGAGCAAAACATGTTAGTAGGCTTCCAGCAAGGGAGGAAGGCAGAGAATGTAAGCGATGGGAAAAGTGCATTGGTGGTGTCAAATGCTTAATGGGGGGGGGGGGCGGGGGTTAACAAAATTAAAGGAGGGTTGCCACCAGGTGAAAGTTTGCAGCATCTAGTGCTATCTAGCGCTATCTGGTTTTCTCTAGCACGTGCTTGCAGCACAGCCAAAAGGACAGAAACGTGACAGTTGGTATTTGAATTCGTTATTTTATTTTCGCATCAGATACCATTCCTAAACCTACTTGCAATGAAATGAAAGTCTGCAGCATCTATCTAGCACTATTCTAGTGCTCTCTAGGACTCGCTCGTAGCAAGCAAAGGGAATGCAGAAAAAAATATCTTAATACAACAGACAACGCACAGGGTGCAAGGGTAGCTGTGAGCACTGGGGCGTCAGATTTCAGAGGCTTCTTGGTCCTAGCTGTATATTTCTGGCTTCTTATAGACCCAGGTTCGAGTTCGATCCTGACAAATGGAAGTGTATATGTAAAAGTTTTTCTCCAGTTGTTTCCCGCCTGTTGCACGATAGTCTCCTCCGAGTTCTCCGGTTTACACCCTCATGCGGCAAAGAACTGATGGTGGTATCTTCCAGTTAACATCTGCCGCTTGGGCCTTCAAAATGCTGTAAGCCTCTTCTGTTCTAAGCCACGTGCCTCCTTAATTATAGAGTACAAATTTTCTACGTCCTCATGTATCTGGAAACAAGCTGCAAAGGTTAACAATATTACCGCTAATAGATAACGCCACAGTATGTAAATACTGCGATGCCATCTGGTGACAGTAATATCAGTAACCTTTACAGTTTGCTTCCAGGTGCACGAGGATATACCAGTTTTTACTCAGTAAATGAGGAGGCACGCGGTTTGTCATGTTAAAAGATATTTCTTTGTGCATTCCTTTGCTTGCTACGAGCAAGTGCTAGAGAGCACTGGGTAGTGCTAGTTAGATGCTACAGACTTTCATTTCGTGGCAAGTAGGTTTAGGAATGGTAACTGAAGTGAAAATAAAATAATGAATTCAAATACCAACAGTCAACGTTTCTGTCTCTTTGGCTGGTCAAGGGATTAGCTGTTCCTGTTTTGGTCACATACTGGGATCAATTTCGGGCCAAACTGTCGTCATCTTGGTCACTTTTTAGTCCTTGGGCCAGACACTTTTTCGGCACTAGTCAAGGTGACAAAATATTACCTATGCCAGATTCATCAAGTAAAATTTTACAAATTTTAGTGTGTTGACCTTTGATATGAAGCAGCTGAATGGGTTAAATTGGGGTCAAAACGTCAAAATTTACTGATCATTTTGACCCGTTATTGAAACACCATTATTGCTACGAAAAACCCCTTCAGATAAAAGTTGTTTGCAGAGATGTAATCTACATGACAGGTACCATTCCTTTTTTTTCGCATCTCTTAAAAAACTCGTAAAAAACTCATGAAAAAACTAGTCATTTTGGGCCAATTTCGGTCATTTTGGCCCAATTTCGGTCGATTTTGGCTTATTCAATGCCTATAGATGTCTCGATTTGCCAACCTACAATCTCAACCGCTCTTGCGTCGTTTCTGATTCAGGTGGATGATTCCAATTTGATTCATTCGAAAGGTGGGAAAATGAAAAAAATTGGTAATTGGGTTATCGCACCAAGAGTCAAGTTTTGCATGATGTATCACACAATAGTTTGATGACTGCTACCAGTAAGCTAAATTTTACGTCATGTACTGTGGTTAATTAGAGAAAAATTGGCATTAGGCCATTTATTGGTCCTGCCTGGGTCAAAATGCGTCAATTAAAGGAATTTACTGAACCATGGATTCTTGTTGGTCACAAATTGGTGTCAAAAGTTAGAACAAAGGAATGAATGGTTCTGTACATATCACAGGAAGATCTAGTAAGGGATACAATGATACGATTTTGACCCCTCTATTTGACCAAGTATTTCTGTTACCCACAGGGACGACGCGAGAATCACTTTACTGGGGAGGCGGCATTGGGGCAGCAATTTTAGCCAGGGGGGCGACCCGAAAAACGTTTACTTTTGAGGTCCCCCTCAAAAAAAAAAAAAATAATAAAACTAAAGTAAAAATAACACTCTTTGCAATTCTATTTCTCACACCAAACGTTCTCAACTGTTTTCTACACCATTTTTTTGGAATACTTTTAAATGCAGCTGAAACAAAAATTATTTCACAACTCACAGTAACAACTAAGCTCCATTGATGTGACCTCAAGTCCTTTCTGTCGCTGTGAAAGAAACTAACATAGTTTTCTTAATAAGTAACCAGCATTCTCTTAGTTTATACGTTTGATTTTTATCTGATGGTGGGGCTTTGGGGAGGGCGGCAAAAATTTAGGGGAGGGGCAAGCCCCCCCCCCCCCCTCCCCCCGCCCCCTCTTAGCATCATTCCTGGTTACCCATTATTGTTAAAACACTTGTCACTGTAGGTTCTTTGCTATCTTTTCACTATTATCTCAAAATAAAATATAAAATCCAGACACAATGACTGATTAATGGTCCTATATGAACACTGTAAAGTAATGTTGCAATTGTTATTTTTGCAGTAAAAGAAACACAAATAACTGCTTATATTGATCGAACCGGAGAGGTATGTTTCAGAAAAAGCAAAGAATAAAGTGGACTAATTTTCCTTTATAAAACTTTATTCACGGATTTAAGAAAACATTTAGATTCTGACGCAGTTCATTATTAGGAAGTAGGGCCCCTAAAATGTTTATAATTCATTTTATTTTCACCAATACTATGCAAACTTTCAAAAGTTTACACTGTGACGGTACAGCAAATTTTAAGCTTTCCAATTAATAAATTAAAAACATTAATTCTGATTTTCGAAATGAAACCCACACAAATAACAAAATTTTATAAATAATAAATTTTAATAAAAAAAATTGAACACATCCCCCTCCAAAAATCCCCGAACACAAACACACACCTCTCCAACGATCTTATTTTAATCATGCTCCATATTTTGAAAAATCCTCCTACCTTTTACCAGCATATAGTCAATGCTCTCCCCTTTTAGGCTGGCAATCAGCGACCTCCTGGGTCCTTGCCAGTCCTGTTGCTCCAGGAACAAATTACTTATTATTATTATTATTACGCTCCATTAAAAAAAGGACTAATTAGAGGCGGTAACACGTCCATGGTTTACAATCTTTTGCTTCGGTGAATAAGATTAACCAGGTAGACAAACGTTATAGATAGTTTCGTATGGAAAGCATGCATTGTTGACAATGTTATTCACCAACATTTCAAGGCCTCTCAGAAAACAGCTATGCTGCAGTGGTGGGAGGATGCGTGGTTTGAGGACTGCAGAGGCAGGCACTTGTTCAATCTACATCCGTCAGTGTCAGTCCCGAAAGAGCTCGACAGGCTCCCAAAATCAGTCAACTTTGCTTTCTAAATTGAGGCTTGGACAAGCAAATCTTAATGGCTTTGAGTCGAAGTTGGACGACCGGATAAACCCCTTATGCATGTGTGGGTTGGGGGCGGAAACAGTGGAGCATTTTCTGATGGAGTGCGTATTGTACAGCCAGCAGCGACTTTCACATTTCCGTGCTTCGACACTCCTAGAAGTTCTTGTTGTTTCGCCGCATGCAGGGCAGTTTAACAGCAATAATTTACGCTCAGTGGTGAAGTTCTGCTCAATGTCTGGAAGGTTTTTGTAAATAGTTTTGTAACCATGGACATATTTATTATTAGGTTATTGTAGCTAGATATTTATTGTGTACAATTGTTTTGTTGCTGGGGGCTGGTGACCTAATGGGTTAAGCTCTGTAAATAAAACAAACAACAACAACACCAACATTTGGGCTGTTCGTACTTCATTAGTTTGCGAAATAAACTCGTGCCCACACCTTAAACGGTAAGTCGGGTGTAAAACTTGCTTCATGTAATAAATTACATGCTGATTTTCAAATTGTCCTAAGGTCTACCTATTTATAAAGCCTAGTTGTTTCACTGAGTCGATATTATTTTCCAACAGAGATGGTAGTTTCTCGTGTCTTTGGTAAATACATAACTGGAAGCCCACCTTCATGCACTTAAATCCTTATCATTCAACCAAATTGAGTCTCCTACATGTAAACTTGAATCTATATGGAATCGTACAAAAGCAAATTGGAAAGAGGGCTTAGATCATGCCGTTGCGATCATTGGTGTGACACGTGAGAGGGAAGTTTAAATTTGGGTAAAATGACTGCAACATGGTGTAGGTTATTGCTTCGAAATCTAAGTGAACTTACGATGTTTTAGTGATCTAAATTGTCGTTCTGGTGATAAAAGTGATTTGTGTTATCAAGGATTAAAGGCAGGTTGTCACGAAATGAAAGTCTGCAGAAACTAACGCTATTTAAAACTTGCTTGCATCAAGCAATGGAACGCACATAGTTTCTTTTTAAGAAACAAAAAAGCAGACATCTCCTTAATTAGTGAGTGGAAATTTAGTACGCCCTCAAAGCCTCTCATGCATGTAGCAACAAGATGTAAAGGTTAACAATGTTACTGGTGCTAGATGCCGCCATGGTAGATTCTTGGGACTTTCTGTTGGTGACGACGCGCCTTTAAGTTTGCACATTATTGAGCTTGTTTGGATGCACTAAATAACAAATATTCAATTTAGCAAATACTTGGTATAATTTTTGTTTTGTTTATATTTTTGAACAGTCATGAATTGTATTTTTTTATGCAGGTGTGTTCCTAGTAGTCATCGATCACTCGGTCTTGGAATCCAGTGGCTGATTGTGCGCCTGTTAGGATCTATACCAGCTCCAATATTATTTGGAGCGCTGGTTGACTCTACATGTTCTCTCTGGCAAAAATCATGTGGTGAACTTGGCTCGTGTAGAGCGTATGACAATGGCAAAATGAGCAGGTAAGCAACATTAATGTGTGTGAAAATACTGAAGTAACTTCGAAGAAATGGGTAAATGGGTGCTGTGGTAATTAAAAGGCATCACAAAACCGAATAACCCATTTACCACTACAGTAGAACACTTCGGATTTCACTTCTTAAATTTTCGGTGAGCCCTATATTATCTTCAGAACCGACAAGGACGGAGAAAAAAAACGAAAAACTAAAAGTATTACGACATTTCACAATCGCCTGCTAGCAAACATTCAAAAATCTGCATTAGGCTGTTGTACCACTGATCTTTATGGGGGTTCAATCTGGATGCCCCAATTTTTGTCCAAAGCAATTTCTGATGCCCAGTTCTGGCCTTACTAGTAGGTTGATGCAACCAAAGCATGGGCATATTTCCATTTAGCTCAATTGCTTGATGGCTATAGATTCCAATGTTCTGAGGCAGTTATCTCCTTAGGGCATTTGTTTTAAGGAATACTGCCGTCTTATCTCGTGCAGTGGAATGTGTTTGTCTTTCTTGCGTTTTTGGCGATGCTGTTTTGCAGTCCAAATTGGATACTGCCTCTGCGTGTTCTGTCAGTCTTAACATGAAGTTGTCTATGGGTTTCTCCCACAAAGCATTGCAGGGATCGGAGGGCACCCCATAGACTGTCCTCTGTCGGTGAATGGTGAGGCAGGACTGGGCAGGAAGCTTTGAGAGATTGGGGAGGCGGGGTTTCGGCACAGGTGGGGGGGATTTGTTCGGACTTGCTTGTTTCATAACGATCAGTTGGTCAAGGTGTGTGTGTGGGGGGGGGGGTGTAGGCAGAGGTTGTGGAGTGCACGTCTTGGTCACAATAACTTCTTCAAATTTGCC
>JAHWFP010034303.1:37297-50600 GCA_023313725.1 Lithobius niger | reverse complement strand
TAGTAAGTCAACTTAACTCGCACATTACTCAGCCCATTAACTATCCTAATGTAAGTATACCCGCCTTTATTAGGTCAGTCTATTAGTTCATTTCACTTTCGTTTACTTGTATAGCTGCTTTATCCTCCTCACAGTTCACAACTCTACGAATATCAGTTTATGAAAATGAAGCAGTAAAGGCGTTTGGGATACTCGTTGTCCCATCACTGAGGCATTTGGATATTCCTTAAACAAGTTAAGCCGGATGTACATTAGGCTAGCTGACTGGACCGAATGCTGGGGCAGTGTATTCGCACATGAGTTGTTGTTTACACTAATTTCTTACTCGTCGAAAGTATTGTTAGTGCAAGTCTATACAAATTTCGACGCTGTAGCTTCTCCACTTTGTCACCAGCTAGGGTGCAGCCAGCTTCTAAACGTAACTCGCCCGGTAACTCGCATAAAATTTTAAACATGTGGAAAGTCAACTGGCATACGAATAGTAAGTCAAGTACGTGCACATGGTCTAGTAGAGGTTTACATTGGGAGAGTAAAGAGCGAGTAGCAACACGGCTCGCAACTTCGTCGGCCTAGTTTACTAGCCTAATGTACACCCGCCTTTGTTTATGAACACTCAGTTCATAAATAAAGCACCGAACAGAACGAACCAAACGCACCACTGTTGGTGACAGTTCAGCTCATTCCCTACTAAATGCCTACGTCAACCATCGTCAGCAATGAATCCGTTTACGTACCTAGCGCATGCTCAAAGGCTCCACCACTGGCAATCACCCGCAACCACCTCCCCGAGATGGTTCGCAATTTTGCAGTGCTTGCGCCTGGTTACTTCCATTATCGTAACCTGGTCCAGTCAACTAGCCACGTCTGGTCACGTTAAAGGTATGACGTAACGAGTGCTCTGTTGAGCTTGTTGAATTTTCTGAGCTGTGATTGCAATTTCGGAAGGTACTAAACGGCTGACGCAACGTTACTGCGCACGCGCGACGTTAGGTTTGGAGCCAAACTGTGTCTAACAGTGGTGCATTCTGTTCGCTCTGTTCGGTGCTTTAGGAAGGTACTGACTGACGCAGCGTGGTGTGGTTCAGTGCTGGTAAAAAGGCACTTGGATAATACCGTGCCAGGGTTGCTATGCAGACTTGGTCCTATTATGTCAATTTAGTAGAGTCATGGCAATGAATAATTCTGAATACCTCACAGCAGAAATGTCTTCATGACACTACGGTGGATGAAAAAATCTTTTTTTTTTAAAGTTTAAATCGTAGTAGTGCAGAAAAGTTAAGTCATTTGTTAAGTAAAGCCTATTGGTCATTATCCCAAAAAGGAAAAAAAAAAACGTTTGAACATTTTTTTTAGAGGAACCCTTCTGGGCCTAAAGTTAAACATTAGAAAACATGGCCCAAATAGGTAATTCTGCCAAAATGATTTTTAACTAGTTTAAATATAGCTTTTACATTGTCCTCTTTGGTACTCTCAGATACCATGTAAAAGCCAATATCCAAGAGAAATATATTTTGTCCCTCAGAAATTGTTTTTAGTTAATGATCAAACAAGATGAAAAGCCAAATGGTTCAAGAAGGGTTAAATAAATACGAATGCAAATAGTGTCAATACGGTGTCAGTATAGCTCAGTGGTGGAACTTGCACCTTTGGTTCCAAAGGGCATGGGTTTATTTCCCCGCTCAGGCAGTCTGACATTTTAGTCCAAAAGGCAACGTAAATTGGATGTATCAGTAAGGCTCAGCTGGAACTTATGCCTTTGGTTCCAAAGTTAGTGCTTTTCAATTCCCCACTCCGGCAGTCTGACATTTAAGTCCAAAAGGCAATGTACATAGGTGTCCATTCGTTTTTATTTAACATTATTTTTTATTTAGAGGCAAAAAAGGCTTTGCCCCCTTTTTTCGCCCATTCATTCGATCCACCCCTGTGCATTTGGGAAGATAAGAACCCCGGAAATGCACTTGAGCTCGTGTTAATTGTGGCACATAAGTTCCTAGGTATTTCCTAGCAAAGTTACTCCACTGTGTTCCGACATAACCTTAGCAGTTGACATATACATTAATTCGACTGTTACCCTTATCATTTTTTTGCGATCGATAATTCTGGAAGAGAAATTTTTTTCGAGTTTTTCATTTAGTGATCTCGGAGAACACCAAATGGGATAATGTAATACTTGCTTTATTTTAAACTAATCTGAAAGCATGTTAGCGGAATTAACTATTTGGTCCATTCCATTGACTTGTAGTGTCAAACTTAAGGTCCAAATATTTTATAGATTTTTTGTTCTTTTAGGATAGCGATTAAGAGGTCGAAGACTAATCACTCTGAACTATTACGATTCTCAAAATGGAATTTTTAATGAACCTACCACCGCCGAACCATCAACTGCAAGTCATCAAATACGTTAACCATTAGGGCGAGTGCAGATGCACCACAAAATGCGCGTTAAACGCAGACACAATCTTTGCCGTTGTGTAAAAAGTGTGGGATCTAATTGGTGCATTCATACGCAGTGGCGCATTTCTGCCTCTGTCGGCAGGTCTCTCTCTAACAAATCGCGCTGTGTGAAAGGTTTTGTCGATTAAGATGCGCTAGTGGCGTGATTCCTTTAGCGACTATCGTACGTTTTGTGGTCCGCCTGCAACCGCCCTAAGCCTAGAGACTAAAGCACCAGATTTTAGGCATTTTCATTATTACTTTAATTCATTCGAATGTCAGTAATAACTACACATCGAAACAAAAAATAATTTTCATACAAATAGTTATTTCAATGTAACAAACAACAGTGTAGGTTTTTATGGGATTCAGTCAATAAATGAGCAAAAGACGAATATTAACAAAACCACTACTTTCAATGGAAGCAAATTTATGAGACCACGGGTGTTGAATTTTAGCATTTTCGCATTGGCAGAAGTTACTAAATTGATTCCTAAACAGTAATTGCCATAATCAACACGTTTTATTCACTTCGCAAAACAATGAAGGTTTGGCTTATTTTACATTATAATTTTTTGATATTCTCACAATTTTCAAACTCAAGAATAGGTAAATTTAGCACTTTGCTAACCGTTTTCAGAAAGAACATATTTTTAAGACAATTTGTGAAAAAAATTACACTTAGTTGGAAGAACAAACAGTACAAACAAAACAAGAAAATGTTGACTGCGTAAAACAGGTGGTGTGTGATAACGCATCCAGTCAACCAGGCATTATTTATTTACCTGATCCAGAAGGTTAATGCTGGGTGTAAACATTTATTTATGTACAATTGTTACTATTTTTACAGATCACTCCGTTAGCTATGGTACAGTTATTGCCATTTCTCCAATGTTGCCTCTGTTTTTCCCCCATTTATTTAATTGTAAAGTTTACCTAGTTTTGGACAAAGTCCTGGAAACGATGTTATTTATTATATTTTGTCAATAATTGCAGAATTAGCCATCAGAGTAGAACACCCAAGGTTCACAATGACTATAAATATCTTCTTTACAATTCATGAAGTCATAGATTTAAAAAAGGGACATAACTGCCTCATCTTCTTGCAAGACATCATTGAAGTCTGAACTGAATAAATCCTTTGTCCACCAGCAACTTGTCTTTGTGTAATATGCCATACAGAATTTGCTCAACTACTATGAGGACAGGACACTAAAAGTGGAATTCAGCACTGAAATCTGGTGAGTTGTAGAACTAATTAAGGAGAAAGAATTCGTGTCTTAACGCCGTCATTAAAATAATTCTTAAGAAACTAACACTGCGGCACACGCCTAAAAAAAATACAGACGGTGAGGAATTGTTAAAAAAACTAATATGCTATGAAACTAGTTAACTAAGCACGACACAGCTCCAGGTCAACACTGTCATGAACAGTCTGCATGACCGAGCTGCATGCGCTTAAAGAGAGCTTATTTTCTAATTTAAACACTGCGGTAGTATGGAATAGTTGAAAAAAGAACCTACTGACACGGACTTATGAAACAGATATTCACTAACTCCGCATAGCCTACTCTTTGACAAAGGGTAACTCCTAAACAAAGGATTAAACCCAGTTTCCACTAAAATAACATTGCCAGCTCATTTTGAGGCTTGCAAAAATAATGGTATGGCACATAGACGTTTATAAATGTGAAGATTGTCGTGTAAACAGCAGCAGTTGAATTAGCAATTGCAGACAGATAAGAGATGACAGACAGACCGACAAGCAACAGACAAGACAGACGGATGTACAGACAGATGAATTACTAGACAGACGAACAATCTAATAAAGAAAAGAGCACACTGCGGTCTTGCACGTTTAAAAATAAAACATTTTGTAACACATTCAGCCCTGGTTCGTACGGAAATTGGCCGAACAGACATATGCGACAGACTAGAAAATTTTCTTTAGGTGAAGATAGCTGCATCATCGAATGAACAAAGCAACATTGAATCATTTGTTTGAGAGTCTCAGAAAGAAAATTATATCTACAAATAAACTGCAAATACTAGTTAGGTACATACATTCCAGCTTTGTACCAAATGTATGGAGGCAAATGTATGCAATTACTAACCAGACTATTAGCTTGCTTTATCACATTAACTAAGCTTAATTTGTGTAGCTCATCGAGTGTTAATATCGGCTATATTGACAATTAGTTGATAATTTTACTGTCTTTCATTATAACAGATGCAGTAACTACTTGTTATATAATAACAAATACTGCGGTACTTTAAGACCTTTTCTCTCAACTCCATAAATTATGGAGCCCCATAAAACATATTATGACATGTAGTTTGCAGTTCGACGTTCGTTTTACCAAAATGAATGTTTGGAAAAAGATATGTATGCTTATTCCTGTAGTACTGGGGGACAATTGCCTTTAATAGCCTGTAGCTGGTTTATTAACAACATGTAGTTTGTTCCACATTATGTTTGCAGGAAACTCACTGTATGATGCCTCGTTTCCCTGCACTACAAGTGCAAAAACATGTGAATATCACACTTGTAGACTCTACATAGTTACTGATAAAGTATACGAGAGGCATATTTACGTGTTTTTGCACTCGTAGTGGAAGGAAACGTGGCGCCATTCTATCAGTTTCCTGTAAACATACTGCGGAACAAACTATAGAGACAGCTATTGAAGAAAATGGCAGGGAAAATGACACCACAAATAACTCAAGGATCAGGTAATGCAGAATTTGAAAGGCACACAGTTTCAGTGAGCACCAATAGTGTTTGCTCACTGCAGCATTGCTTGTCTTTGTCACATCACCATGACAACATTACATCACATCATCATCACCACGAAAAAGCCAAGGCTCAAGAGTATTTGCTACTTTTTGCCCTGGGCTTGAGTCTTCACACATGACTTCATGTGACACACACACATACACACACACACACAGACCCAGCAGAAGAGCACCTCTTGTTATTCTACCCTTTTATCGCACGCAACATTTCTGATTGAAACGTGGGCTTCGCTATGGTTGGCCCTTACGCATTAAAAACAAAAATCTTTCTACCAGTAATTCGGCTCCTCAAGCAAGGGTCCTGCAAATTATGTTAAAACTACCACCCCAACAACAATGTGAAAGTAGGGCTCTCCTCTACCTTTACAAAAGCAAAACCATTTCACAGGTCTTGCTTTGCCACACGTTATCGTACAGCATTTGTTCAAATAAAAAATGGTTAATCACTGCTCAGTATGGTAACCAGACAGCATCAGTAAAGATACTTGGAATACGTTGTGAGTGTAAATATTTCAAAATAGTGGGGGGGTTGTTGATATTTATTACTTTATTCCTGATGACTTTTATTTTAGCCATTTTCGGAATCCCCGAGAATTTTTTGTTAAATAAATAAATAAATTGCAGCCCTGTTCTCTTCAATCTTTTGTTAGTTTTGCATAATATTCCAGAACTAACCTTAATTCTTTTACACATAACATATCACAGGCATATAAAAAAACAACTGCCTGCTGCTTTCAATTTATTATTCCAAATGCTGTTTCTGGAGACTGACTTGTCCAGATAAGACACTTTTCTACACTTGGGTCTCTGAGAACGGGGTCTTGCGTGGAGGCGTTGGTGGTGGTGTGCTTGTAGAGTCGTCAAATGACTTGGACTTGATTGCAAACTTACGCAGTAGACGTCGGGGCAGGGAAGCGAACGACGTGTTGCTAGATGGTTGGTCGCTTGTAGAACCATCTGACTTGCTGCCGGAGCGCTACTTCGCAAGACAAACATATCATTGAACAAACACATTGTTGATTATCATGAAAAATACTCTCGAGGGTTTGATTTTACGCATGCATCTTCTACGTAATTGGGCATGCAATGCTTTGTTCTTTGCAATCCATGAGCTAAGGAAATATCCTTTCTTTTTTTCAATACTGGTTTTGAGTTGGCGCAAGCCATGCTTCTTGCTGTTCATGCACTAAAATACTTCTCTTAACTTTTTGAGGCATTAGCCAACCTCAAAATGAGTGCAGAGAGTGATGCATATGGAGAATGAGCTCTTTCTTGTTCAGTTATAATAAAGCAAGGTGCCGCAAAAACTTGAATTATTGCCAGTTATTTAGCGATACAAAATCATCAACCTGTAGAAAATTGTAGAAAACAGATTCGAAATTCAATCAATGCTACGATAGGTACTTCTAGTGTTGTGAGTACATCGTATTTTCAACAGAGAGGGTACCATCAACTACTAGTTATTTTATGCCACTGATAAACAATGCGTTTTGGGAATTAGGGCTAAACTGTAACTTAAAAGAGTTTGTGATTAAATGAAATAGAAGAATAAGTTAGTGACCCAATAGTGGTAAGCTATAAGGTTATGCCATTTGCACAAACCATTCAGTAAATGTTACCCAGAGTTCTAATAGTTTGCAAGTGATCAAGTTCTTTCCGAATGCTGTCCTGGTGCATGGAAATACTTATACATACAATAACTACAGTCGCATGCTAATTTCCAGTACAGATGCACAAGAATTGTATGTTGAGCACTGGCCTACAATTCAAGTTAAGCTAATAACACTTGCTATGTAAAGGCTTAAAAAATAGATAAATTTTTGTTCAAGCATGCTTTCGATGGGGACATACTGGCTGCAGGAAAGAACCACCATTAGGTATGTGGGTCTGAATTCGTTCTCTAATCTAATCCTACATCTAATTTTAGGAAATATTTCTAAACAACAAACCCTTTCAGACCGTTGAAAGACCGAAAGTTGGTTCCCAGGCAGTGGTTTTTTTTTTCTTTTGGTTTCAACTTTAAAAAAAGCTAAGTTAAAATGAAAAGCTTTGAAATGTTAAAATTCTGTGTTAAACTAAACTCCCTGTGATTATATTATTTGTGTTCTTTATAAATATGACAAAATTACCAATTAACACAAGTTTTTTAAATAATATTTTTTTTTATCAATATAATATAATTTTTTGCATAATAGAATAGCATGAAGGGTTCTGTTCAACATACCAGGCCTGGAAATCAACTTTCTTTTTTTTAACTGCCTTCGAGACACACATCCAAAATTTAAGGCACTGCCTAAAAAGTACGATTTATCAACTAACACACAACAAAGACGGCTTCATAATAGGTAAGACAAGCATTAATTGCATGCATTTGAACTGTAATTTTTCTAGAGGGATTTTGGCCCAAAAGAACTGCAATGTGTCTTTAATACTTTTTTCTATTTTTAACAAAATAAAGAAACCTTTTCTTTCTTTGTTAAAGTAAATGAAGTAACAATTTTGTTATTATAGCAATGATGGCATTAAGAATTTAACCGCCTTGACTTAAACCCAGAACAATCCACTGAGTAAACTGCGATCTTGTTCAGGTTGCCTTTGGAAAACTCCAAAGTTAGCAAAGGGTTTGTGAATCACTTTTACGCCACTAACAGTAAAGAACTATAAAATAAGAAAGGCATATTCCTATTTGCGTCATAGTTAAAAAAATAAAAGGCAAATATGTCGCTTTTGCCTGAAGTACGAAATTCATTGAAAACTGAAGCAGTTCCCATGGCCACATGAAACAAAATCCAGAAGATACCGATTACATCATGCATAACAAATTTACATTTATCGTAATTTTTTGTGTGAGGAAAAATGAACACTGAAAAAAAGGAACATGTAAACGAAGGACGAGTTTTTAAACATTTTCCTTTTGGTTGAAACGCAGGAAAAGGACTTACTAAAATGGGAAAACGTAATATTTCAGGATTTCAGGTACTGCATAAAGGAAGAAACGTACTGACTGCGATGGGTGGCTCAATTCATGACACAACGATAAACACCACACTCAAAACTCGAGCAAAACGGGTTTAGAGGATGTGTGTACCTGGCGTTTATTTAGGAAAGGTCCTCACCGTGCTGTGCAGGGCCCCTGTGCTGCGGTATTGGACTCGCTGCTTGGGGTCAACTGGTGGCAAAAGACCCCTGGAAGAAGAAGCCCTAGACCTTGGCCGGGATGAAGAACTTTCGTCACCGGAGTCGGCTTCCACGCTACTACCTCGACTAGGTGGTTTTTTAAAGATGTTGCTAATTTTTTGTTTGAAGTCTTTGGGTTTGTCTTTTTCTTGTTTTTGCAGTTCACTGAGTTCACTAGATAAGGCAGAACTAAGACCTGGTTTTAGTGCTTCCATCCCAGCATGGGCAATGTATTCACCCGTTGGCGTTTCGTCAATGCTGCGTGATTTTCCTAAATGCCTGGGTTTATCTCTTGGCAAAGTACCGGGCATCAAAGGTGGCTTTTTGGCTGCTGGAGGAGTCATTTCTCTGCCGAGCTTGGGAGGCAAACCAGGCTGGTAAGCGGAATGTCTTTGGGCAGCCACACTAGGGGATGGTGGCCGTGCTGGGATACTGCCTCTTAAGTCCTTTTCAACACTCGAGCCACGACTACTGTCTCCTGACTCTAGACTTGTTGTAGACGATCCTAATCCTTTCTTCTTTTTTCGAGGCAGTGGTGACGGCGGTGCGAGGCTACCTCCACCAGAAGCATACTCACCGCCTGAACTCCTACTCCTTGAATGAACCACATTAGTACCAGCTTCTTGCAGGGAGGAACTGCTGCCTGCATCTGATTCACTTTTCCAGATTCCCTGTTCCAATTGTTCCATGGCTAGTGATTGGTCAAGGGAGAGGCTCTTGCGATGAAGAGTAGTCTGCGGATGCCGGTGGGGAGGAGAAATAACCATACTTGGCGGAGAAGCTGGGTAGTTTGATACACGTTGAGGGTTCTGCCAGCGGGACAGTGGATCATCTTTCCTCGACCGAGTCGGTGTTAATGGTGGTTTTGCTGCTGTTTCTGTTTCTGCATCTGTTGCTGACAGAGCCCTACAAAAAAATTAAATTCGTTATGGTTCGTACAACTACAGGATTTCTAGAGAATTTACAGGATTTTTTTTTCGAGTCTGCCAAAAATGCCCCTTGCTACTAAAAGGCTTTCTCCAAAATGTGAATTTACTGAATATAACCACTACACTTACGTTTGTTTTGTTATACTTTATTATAGGCTTTGCATCAACATGTACAAAGTCAGAAAGTATACATAAAATTGACCGCCATGCGCCATAGTAATCTGTGGTATCTCCGGAACGAAAATGTCAATCTTATCCTGTGACCTATTGTCAGAAATATAATTTAATTTGCCAAAAGAACTGCAAGGACAATATATGCCGTAAGGTCTCTTTTGTTTAATTTGAAAGAAAACAATATCTACAAGTAGTTATTGCCATTTTAAATGTGTAATTAAAGTTGGTTTTATTCTGCCTTTTGTTATCTATAATGTATTCACATGTGCTGCAATTGATAATACAGGGTGGGGCAGAAAGGATGGAACACCCCTGGCAATCAAAGATGGTTAATGTTAGGATAATGAAAATTGCATGGTATGTAGGCGAACGGGGAGCCAACTAACCATGAATCGATCACTGACCTTGACGCATATTTTCAAGGTCATCGTGATGCTAACTTTTTAACTATGCTTCGTAGAACCCCAGTGTATATTAGAAACTTGTAGACAGTGTATAGGCATGGCCAATGCAAAAAAACAGAACGAAATTCGGTACGTTAGTTTAGGAGTTACGGGCATTACAAGAATCATTCTGTTGTGCTGGCCGAGTGGCTTTCCTGCCAAACGGTTCTGTCAGGCTCTTTCGTACACCATGAATTGTATTGGTAGGCAATGGTGTTGGCAGCATACGCAAATTTGCATAATTCATTAAGCGTGATCAGCTCTGAAACAAGATCAGAAATGTTAACCTGAGGGAGGAACAACATTAGTTTCATTTCTAGACGACCACGGTGACTAAACTATGCCAACTTGCATAAGATGCTGTAGTTTGCAGCACCATTCTGTTTATACGTGTAATGTAGCAGGTTGTGTTGAGCTAGTGTGTAGTCATCAGTGTGTCAGTTGCTGTTTGTTTCCAAGCATGCTTCATGTACTTTGAGGACCAGTGGACTTAATTTTACACTCACTGTTTGGCAGGAAAGCCACTCGGAGCCACTCGGTCAGCACAACAAAATGATGCTTGCAATTTTCGTAACTCCTAAACTAGGGTACCGAATTTTGTTCTGTTTTTTTGCAATGGCCATGCCTTGCCAATGTCTACAAGTTTCTAATTTAAACTGGAGTTCTACGAAGCATAGTTAAAAGTTAGCATCACGATGACCTTGAAAATATGCATCAAGGTCAGTGATCGATTTATGGTTAGTTGGCCCCCGTACGCCTACATACCATGCAAAGTTTCATTATCTTAACATTAACCATCTTTGATTGCCAAGGGTGTTCCGTCCTTTCTGCCTCACCCTGTATAAATCATCACACAGCCTACAGTATATTGGCGAACTCGTTTCATAGAACAGATATGTCTCAATCTTTCAGCCACCAGAAGTTATATCTGCGACAACCAGTCTCAACCTAGGACAATCAAAGATCTGCTCCCGCTCTATGATGTGAATTCCTCATCCATGGTTCGCCGTGCCATGAACGTTATAATATAAAGTATTCTTATGAAGATTAATCCACCACAGACACCAGTTTAAGGCCAATCAACCATCACAAAGCTGCAGATAGAAATGGCTGTAATTTCAATGATTGGTTGCGAGTTAGCAGGTAGTGGCTAGAATGAAAACTTTTTTCCAAGCCTGTGTTGCAACACCAGGAATTACGTGCATTCTGAAGTCATCGCACGTAAAACAAAGTAGGTACGCACACAAGGTTAGCATCACAGGCCATTATATTCTGCAGAATGAGGATATCAGAATCAGGGTGATAACATGACAGTACAGACAGTCGTTTAAGGGGAGGCAGCAAAAATAGTATGAATAGATATTTTGGGATGGATGACAATTACTGGGGTAACGTAGCCTCTATAGACTAGCAAGTGTACTAGGAGAGGCACGAGATGTCATATTAAACAATGACTTTCATGTAACCTTCAATGTGCCCGTGAAGGCCACTGCTCAAGTGCGCACTGTGAACAATACGACACAGCTGTAATAATTTACCTCTTCTAAAAGAATCACATATAAAGCGGCAATAATTACATGCATATTATGTTTTCCTTCACATTAAACTAAAACTAAAATATTTACGGGACACATTGTTCAGACACTTCCTTTAGAAAATTAAATTATTTGTCCAACGATAGGTCGCAAGATAAGATTGATCAATTAGTTCTGGAGATACATGAGATTTAGTGTATTGCATGGTCGCCATTTTGAAGACGTCATAATGTGCTATCCTGAAAATTACACAGAAACAGATTTGCGGCGTACATTGTTGTGGCATTTCTTTTAGCAAATTAAATTACCTTTCCAATGATAGTCCGCACAAAAAGATTGATCGATTAGTTCCGGAGATAATTAGGAGTTAGTATATCGCACAGCAGTTATGTCATGTTTTTCTTTAGATTAAACCAAAACTAACAGATTTATGGCATATTTTGTTCAGGCATTTCTTTTAGCAAATTAAACTATCTTTCCAACAATAGGTCGTACGATA
Source organism: Lithobius niger (assembly GCA_023313725.1). Taxonomy (NCBI): domain Eukaryota; kingdom Metazoa; phylum Arthropoda; class Chilopoda; order Lithobiomorpha; family Lithobiidae; genus Lithobius; species Lithobius niger. The sequence goes on along the minus strand of JAHWFP010034303.1, from coordinate 38,614 downwards.
GGATTGATCACTTAGTTCTGGAGATAACAAAGATTTAGTACATTGCGTGGTGGCCATTTTGATGACGTTATCACGGCTATACGTCGTCATTTACGGGAGTGTCTCCCGGCAGATTTTGAAACTACAACATGGGAACAGCTTCCACGTGCAATATGCAGCTTGTTGCCGGAACTGAAATGTTTTTGCACTAACAGCATGCACCATATCAAAAATGATGAAGTCATCCCATCTTGCTGCCCACTTTTGGGGTACTTAATTTAAAATTTTCTATCATTTTGGCTCTAGAGACACAGTACAAGCACTTTCCAAGATAAATGGTGCCGTCTGATGCAGCAAAATACATGTAAGTCATAACAAGCGGCTACAGCGACTACCTAGTTGTAACTGGTCTTTTGTGTAGTTTGGCCACTCTAATGTTGAGGCACACACCTCTATCAGGCATTGCAAAAGTGATCTCTATTATATTATAATCTAAAAGCATTAACCATTGCAATTGCCGGTTAAAAATGTGCTGGCTTTTAGGCCTATTTTACAGTTTAGGCGTAAGTGTCAGCTTTCAGGCCAATTTTTACCTGCAGTTTTCATTTCATAAGTAGCAGCTACCGGAGATTTGGATTGTACAGAAAGCCGAATCATTTTTTGCAACACGGTGCGCCTCTGGGAAAACAGTAACAGAGTGACAACGTAATGCACAAACTATATAAATCAGTGGTGGTAGGAGTGACGGGAGGGACGCAATGGAGAGGCATCATAATATAGTGCCGTTGATGAAGCCAGCAGCGACTTATAGCAACTTGACGTTGTCGTGGTAACATGATTTTAGGCCAAATTTTCTTAACTGCAGTTTTAATTTCATAAGTAGCAGATAGGCCAAATGGAGAACTTGGTTCAATGGTAAACCTATTCATTCATGCAACAATGCGACAAGACTATTTTAAACTAAACTAAAATCCTTTTGTTTTTACGGCTATGTGTTATCCATACGATCAAATGTTATTATTTCATTTAGTTATGTTGAGGAAGCCTATTAGCTATAAGGAAGTAACGATATTTTAATTTGCCGTCTTTTTTAACTAACTTTTGACACTGAATCTAATGTTTTAAACCGTGGTCATCTCTGTCTGGCACAGTTCCGAAGTTGACAAAAGCGGAGGACGGATGGACAGATACAGTGGTGCCTATCCCCCCCCCCCCCCTGGTCCAGTGAGGAGTTACCCCCCTAATATCAAATGCCCATCCCCCCCACTTCCCGGTTCAAAAATGGTACTCTCATATTTTCGACTTGGAGTAGTGTTAGGTTGTCACCCCCCCCCCCCC
>JAHWFP010034303.1:3371-35965 GCA_023313725.1 Lithobius niger | reverse complement strand
CCCCCCCCCCCTCCCTGTAGGCACCACTGGACACACAAAGTCGTTGCAGTAGTCTTCTCAGCAGGTACGACTGTTGAGAAGACCAAAAGTAGACAAACATTTCAGTTTCAAAATGGCGGGCCTTGATTGTGGTTGACGTGGGGTTCTCCCCCAATTTTCGTATCTTTACTCTTTAACTTTGTGAACAAGACACAAATTAGATGCCGAAAATTAAACTATTTGTCTTTTTATGACTTACAAGTATTTTGCTGCGTCAGAATTTACCTTATTCAGCTTGAGGGATTGGAATATTCACCACGTTTTCAATGAACAACTTTGGTGAGAAAATAAATATACACAAATACCTGTAAATTATGTAAAGAAAAGAAGAAAACAAGCCAAACAGCGAAAATTATACACTAGAAATAACGTAGTAGCTACAGTAAGCCGCGTATATGCACTTACGTTTCATCGGAGTGGTAGGACCCGGATTCGAACTGGCAAGCCAATTTCTCCCCCAGATCACTGACATAGCGCCTTTCTCACCATGGCCTGGTGAAGGAGTGGCCTTGGTGATAAAGGTGCTGTGTCATCGATCTGGGGACGAATTGGGTAGCCAGTTCGAATCCGAGTCCTGCCACTCCGACGAAACATAAGTGCACAATGGTAGCTTACTGTCTTTCGTTATTTCTAGTGTATGATTTTCGCTGTTTGGCTTGTTTTAGCCTGCTTGTTTTGGCTTGTTTGGCCTGCCACTCTGACGAAACATAAGTGCACAATGGTAGTTTACTGTATTTCGTTATATTTAGTGTATGATTTTCGCTGTTTGGCTGGTTTTCTTCTTTCCTTTATATAATTTTGGTGAGGTATGGCAATAGTGCAATTTTAGAACGTGTTCTCAGTGAGACTAGCTTGCGAGGGACGCTTCCGTTTTTACTTATGTTTGTAGCAAGTTCAACTATCTCGATTTTCCAGAGTTATCTTGAAAAAGAATTGTATTTGTGTTTCTAGTCAAAATGATGGGCAATTAAACTGATTGCCGCAATTGTTGATCCACTTCTTCTTATCTGTGCAATGTTCACACTCGTTTTAATCAACGATTATATAACTCTTGTTTTCGTAATTTAGACAGTACTTCTCCTTCTTCGCCTGAAATCTTTACATACATGCTATCACACGAAAAAATCTTATTCAACACATGAAAAAAAAAAAATCACCTCCTGAAAGAAGGGTTTCTCCTCAATCTTTCTTCATCACTGCGCACACCATGAGAACGCCTCAACTCTTCTGTCATTGCGGTGATCTGAAATGTGGGGAGAGAAATGAGTTCAAACTTAGGCTTTTCGCCCACAAGCATGAGCGTTCTCAAACTATGATCTCAAGTGCTACCAATCCGTTACATTCCAACAATGCGTTCTTGCACTCTCACGTAACATCTGCTGCGCTCTCTTGCCACAAAACCGAAACTCTCATTCAAGTAAAGCCAAACCTTTGCAACCAAACAGTAAAAACGCTAGCTATAGTTTGTTCCACATTATGTTTTCAGAAAACTGATTGTATGACGCTCAGTTTCCTTGCACAGGAGTGCAAAAACATTGGATATCACATTTATAGACGCTACACAGTTACTGTTCGAGTCTACGAGTGGGATATTTACATGTATTTTGCACTCGTAGTGCAAGGAAACGCGGTGTCACACAGTCAGTTTTCTGAAAACATAATGTGGAACAAACTATAGCCTAAATAAGTAAATAAACCATGAAGAAATTCACTGAAGAAATAACATGAACACATTGTTTGCACATCAAGGACATGTGGGGGAGGGAGGCAGAAGGATGCGGGGGGGGGGGGGGTGTCAGCGCCATTTCGACCGGTAATTAGGTATTCGGGAACCGGCTAGACCGGCGTATGTTATCCCGGGGGTACAGCTGGTTGTCTATCTTATACGTTGTATCCTAAATCCTAAATACGTTGTATTTTCCAGTCAAGTCAAATGAATACAAGTAGGAGCTTATGAAGAGTTCTGTTAGCAGAGCTAGTAACAGGATTACCCGGGCCTGTTAAAAATTAGGTGGCAGGGCCTGTGTTTAGGGGCCAAAATAGCTATTTTTTTTGGCCCCTATACTCTGTGTATGTACCTCAGTTAAGAAACCCGAGACAGACAGCACTGTGCTTAAGTGATCAACTAAGATCAAGCTGAATTTCCCCCTAAATTCCACGAGCCTGGTGCAAATTGTGCCCCCCCCCCCCCCAACAGCAGCCCCACCCATTAGGAATTGTTTGGACAGTATTCAGACCTAGTTCTAGCATGTGACTGGAGTAGTCCCTAACAACGCAAATGTTTGTTCTACAGAAATGCTGGCCTAAGGCCGTCGGACGCTTGAGCTCTCACAGCCAACAGAGCTATCTCAATCGGCTGCAACTCGAAATCGATGAGTACCATCTGTCGACGTTAATTTCTGCGCGTTCCAGCAAAACAGTGGCGGTCTCCGTATGATATTTTGGTGATGCAGTAATTAAATTGTTGCATCGGACATACGTAACATATTCTTACCATAATTCTTGTGTTTAGTTATTGTGTACGTGGTCCAAAAGTAAAACATGTATGTCAAAATGGATGTAATTACCCTTTAATAGGTGTTGCCGGATATTTGGGTGTGATGAATATTGACTGATTCATGCATGCAGGTTTTGCTTTAACCTCCTGAGACACGAGGAACTCTTTCTTTTTTTAAGTACCATAAATGATAGCTGGGTCAGTCGTGGAAGCAGAAGCGGCATTCACTTGGTCTGAAGACGAGGATGTTGGTTACTGGGCTATGCTTGCTCGCTTTATGCGGGGTTTCCAAGTGACACACCTCACAAAGCTCGCGTAGCGTCTGGAGATGCTACCCCCCCCCTTCCGTCACGTAGTGGTCCCTGGAGAAGAATCACGGGTCTCAGGAGGTTATAGCATGTTATTATTATTATAGCATTGCATTGTTATAGCACTCCATTGCATTGTTATAGCATGTTGGCATATATACGTGAGGCAAGGAATGGTGACAGGTATACTTGGCGGTCATTTGGTTTTAAAGAATGCAGTTAGAATTGGTTGTGAAACCAAAACTTGGGGTGGGAGACAGTTGGGAAATCCGGATGAAACTTGGTACAAGAGAGATTTGAGTATGCACAAGTCGTCCAATGTTCTTGATAAATCTGGGAGTAGAGAGCAGTGGCTGAAGTATTTTGAGAATGGGATGTCAAAATAATTCTATGCCGTGCAATAAAAAGCAAATAAATTCAAACCGATTTACGATGACTAAATAAATGAAGAATGAGTGATGTTTCAGGAATATACCATTGAAAGCATGGGGTGAAGAGAAGGAAGATACATTTATACAAAGTTTTCTCATAAAATAAAGTACCACTATACAACACTACTAACAATATGTCTGCAAGTTACATCTGCTTACCACAGGTTGAAGAGAGTTGATTTATTTACCTTGCCCAAAGTTGTCCTAAAGTCTTCCCTCATTCGTTCTATGTCGGGGCCTTTAGGAGCCTTTGGTGGTGTTGCGCTCGTGATTGATGGTAACAACTGCATTAACTTCCCAGCCTGCGAAAATAATACAATTAGTTTCACAGCGTAAACCCTTCACTCCTAAAAATTATCTTTTGGAGCACTTTTAAAGGCCACAGTTACGTATAAAGCAACAAACATTAAGGAAGTTACAGAATCAGTTTAAACAATGCAAAAAATAACAAAAAATGGCACAGTACACTACAAAGCGTGCAAGCATACACAAATATATTGCATACAAAACATATACACAGTGCAGGCAACTGCATGAGCACTTATGATTACCTACCACAATACTGCTCACTAACAATTGATTGACTCACGAAATTTCTCTCTGAATAAATTTCTCCTTAGCAAGTTTTCTTTAAAAGGACATATCTTCTCACTACAGTCTACCATCCTATGCAACATTTACACAGGTTAAAATGAATGTATAGCAAACCGTAGAAAAAAAGAAAATGAAGGCTTTTGTAACATTTACACGCATTTGAAGTAACGTTGCAAAACTGAGCCATGCAGGAAAGTCAACCGGGAGGAATGTACCTTTAACATAAAACGAATTTTATTTCTATGGCAACTAGTCTATTGGTGGAATGTTTTTGTCTTTTACGCTTTACCCTGAATTTTTTTATCTCCTATTTAGCAGTTTTGTTAGAAATAAACAAAGAGCATTTACCATTTAGTACATTTATTGTTTTACGGAAAAGTAGCAATATTTTGCATATTTATTGTTTAATAATAAATTTAAAAAATGCTACATTTACTTATTCTTTAATAAATACGAACAAATCGGCGGAAGTAATACGTAGGTAATTTAGAAATAAACCGTTAGCAAAATTGTACAATAGAAGTGAAGTAATATGGTGTACCATCTGCACGCCCGTAAGTTTCATTAGAGTGACGTGAATAGGATCAAATTGGAGTCACTCGAAGAAAAGGCAACTGCATGTAGGTGGTTTATCTATCATGTTAATACTGATGTAAGATTTTTGCTGTTGGGTCATTTTCGACTTATCATTTACTGTTTAATTTAAATTAATCAGCTCATTTAAATGTTATTTTTTGTCGATTGCATTTTTTGATTCAATATAGCTAGAATGCTTTTTTTGGCGAGCAGTTTGCCTATGAGCAACTTCATCAAGTGGGCTAACGAATAATTATTAGCGAGCAATTTTCCGTACACAAGCACCTACCTGAATCGTTAAAAGTTGAATTTTGACACACTACAGTAAACAAAATAAATACTTTCATATATGCTCTTTTTTTGACGACAGACTTGATATAATTTAGGTCAACAAAATCACATTTATGGAGCCCACTCAATAACTACAAAGTCCACAAAGCAAACTAACACCCCATGCAAGTAAAACAGCGGATCAAAAGACACAAAACACATTGAGCAAAGATACGCAATGAGCACTTTTCTAAGCAAATCGAACAGGTCAGCAGTTGACCTAAGGAAGTGACGTCACATTTCAGCATTTCCATCAAACGTGACGTCACACTTCAGTATTTTCCATCAATTGTGACGTCACACTTTAGCATTTCCATCAAAAGTAATGTCACACTTCATTCTTTTCCACCAAAAGTGACGTCACACTTCAGCTTTTCCATCAAAAGTGAAATCATACTTCAGCATTTCCGTCAACAGTGACGTCACACTTCACTATTTTTCATCAACAGTGACGTCACACTTCAGCATTTCCATCAACAGTGACGTCACACTTCAGTATTTTCCATCAACTGTGACGTCACATTTTTGCATTTCCATCAAAAGTAATGTCACACTTCAGTCTTTTCCACCAAAAGTGACGTCACACTTCAGCATTTCCATCAAAAGTGAAGTCATACTTCAGCATTTCCATCAACAGTGACGTCACACTTCAGCATTTCCATCAACAGTGACGTCACACTTCAGCATTTCCATCAACAGTGAAGTCACCTTTCAGTTTTTTTTCCATCAAAAGTGGCGTCACATTTCAGTATTTTAGGAATAGACTCAGTGCTTCAATGTATGCTATGAGTTCTCTCCTTCCTCAGTGAAGTCATACTGAGGGATCAGAAAATTAATCACTCATTTACGAACAACTTTGATCAGCCGTTCATTGTTAAAAAACATTGAGCTGCTTAGGAAATTGTTAATTGTTCAAACAGTTGTTTTTTCAATGCCAATATGGTAATTTTTGAAAACCGGCATGTAGTACAGAATAACAACAAAAGAAAATAACAAAAGTAACATTAAGCTACAACACATTTGCCATAGATGTGCATCAGTTTGTTACAAGAATACACGGAAATTATTTACTGGTTTTATTCAAGGGAAATGAAAAGTTGCCTAGTCATGCCATCCATCACATTGACTTTACGTTAGCAAAAATATTTTACTAAAACTGAGACATGCTAAGCATCTGATCAGACCTCTCCAATCGCGGAAAAGTCCTATTTCTGCAAGTCTCTCGCAACAACAAACTAAATCGTCACTAAGTCTAAGCTAGTTTTGTACAACTAGTTCATATAATCGATAGATGTACCCTTCAATAGCAAGCAAACTTATTCCATAAGTACAGTACGTACATACTTTTTTTTTAATTGGTTGGTACAAGTAAGAAATAGTTTTTTTTTGTTTTTTTTTTAGATTTTATAGATAATAATGATGTTGAGGAATTTCTAATAATTAGTTTCAAGTCACGTTAAATAACAGACAGCTATAACCATTTTAGTTTTCCTTTGTATACTCTCCAGTTTTGCTGTGATACATGGCCGTAACAAAGTAGTTTGGCGCCCGGGGGCAAAGCACAGAAATGGCGCCCCTTCCCATACACCGCAAAAGTACAAAGGCGCCCCTTCCCATACACCGCGAAAGTACAATGGCGCCCCTTCCCATACACCGCAAAAGTAGAAATGCTAACTATTATATATCATCATCGTCAGGGCCCCCACATCAAAGTAAGGGGCCCGGGACTAACTATACAACAGCGGTCACTATGTTCGTCGGCCACTATTTGTGCTTAAAGGTTTGGTTCAGTCATTAACCCGGGCTGCTTACGTTTGCAAGCTGACAGGCTAACAAGCTGACAGGCTTGCACTACAGTGTTCCTGCTCCATGCTCGTTGCCGTTGGATTGGAGTTGTTGTTTGTTGGGAGTATTAAAAAAATTCACAATACGCACAAATCAACTACGTTACTCATAGTCATCAAAACTCACAATTACGGAAAAAATTGTTTTGGGCCGTGCGGGCCCCTTGAGTGACCGGGCCTGGGTACAGTGGGTCCACCTGACCCCTCCGTTGTGGGGGCCCTGATCATTGTAGCACAGAAATGGCGCCCCTTCCCAAACACCGCGAAAGTAGAAATGCTAACTATATCATCATCGTAGAAGGATGTCCAACAGCAGCAAATTACCTCGAGGCCATTGTTTGTCAGTATAAGAAGATAATTATTCGAATATTCGTTCAAAATTCAAAAACTATCGTTTTTTATTTACCGTGTAGGTCCGTCTCGCTAACTTTTTTAATTGTTTGGCGCCCCCCAACAACACTCAGGAACATACATTGGAGATTATGCTAGGTACATTATTATTAGTTTTGCTCACAATGATTCTCCTATCACAGAAATTGAGCATGAACAACACATTGTTCATTGTGTATAGTCATGCAAGACAGGGCCTCTTTTTGCACCATGTATAAAAAAAAGAATGACCCTTTTCACTCCAGTTAATTGATTTTCAATGATGAAATATTGATGATGTATTTTATATTCATCACTTTGCAGTAATGCTCGATTTTAGTCACAATGTGTACAACTGCATATTAGGGTTTTAAACCACTAGTTTAGATGTTTTAGTTACGACATACAATCTGGGTATGAGCATTCTGTAATGGATTACATAAAATGAATGTTGTTATTAGGTAGGAAATTAGACATTATTACACACGCCAGATGCATAATCCACACTACACAGATGTTATCATCCAAATACTGTTGAGGCAACCGATTACCTCATCGGCCAACATGGAAATTTTGGCGTTATCGTCGGTATTTGAGGCGAAGCTTTCACTCATCTTTTGCCGCAACTCTTCACGTTCTCGCTCCAATCGTTCCTTGTCTCGCTTGATGCGGTCGCTGGTGATACGCATTTTTGCATGTGCATCTCGGAGTTCCAGAAGGTCTGTCTGAAGCTGAGGACAGGATGGGACGCCATTTACATATGTCTTTTTTCACTCATTAGGTCAAATAACCTAGTTTAGTAACACTATTACAAACTTAGCTTGATTTATAATAGGTTAGTAGCAAATGACAAGTTTGGGCATCCCGTTGTGTTTAGTTGTATACCTAATCGGGTCCACAGTACCAGTGTGCATCGTTAAACACAGCTTTTAGGTTTTCAGGCAATGCAGCCGTGTCCATGTCGGTTCCATCTTTGGCAAAACAGCACTTGCAAAACGGAAACCCATGCCACACTTTTCTTTCTGCGAATGCTGATTCCCCACTCTGATCCATTTATTCTCCCCTTTCCCCAGGCAAAAGGGATGGAAACACCCAAATACGAGATTATTAATGCAGTGAATTGGGGTTACTAGTGCCACAAAGCAACAGGTGCTGGTACTTGTGTTGTTGCTATAGTTATGTACACTTATTTTTTTTAAGATTGCACGTCTCGTCGCAGGCTACATTCAACTAGACGAATGACAGACAAGGTGGACGAAACGGCCCTGTGTGACAGAGCCTTTACGCTTGGCGAACAGTAGTTCTAGTCAGTAAACACGACTTGGGAATTACAAAGGTTTGTCTATGGATTACTGGAATGGTAAATTGCTGCCAAATATCCAACTAGTTTATTTCACTGACCAAGCCTGTTAGGAACTATATTTTTCTGCAGTAATGTTGTTCAAACCACTACAGATACATCGAGATAGTTTTATTTATCTGTATCACGTTGATTGCTAATACACACTCTTCAGACATCGACCTTATCACCACCAGCATTGCTTTGTATTCTAACGTCACCAAGACGTTAGGACAGCTGTTTATGTTTCCGAAAAAAACGTATTGGTAATGGCAATAAAGTTTGAACCTCAGTAGACCTGTTTGCCGTTCATCAACTTACCACGGAATAATAAAGATAAATACGTAAGAAAACTTAAATATTGCACAAAATCCCAATAATACTCCTGTTTATGAACAAAGCACATTAAAAAAAGCTTGAAAAAAGAATCTTGAAAATGGCAAAGCACACGATATCAGACTAAACTGGAAAAAAGCAGAAATCACAGTAGAAACAAAAGCAAAACAAGTACAAAAGACAAGAAATGCAACCACGCACACAAAAAAAAAAACAAAAAAAACATGAATGATCCGACGAATTGAACTGATTACTAATAAAAAATTCATTGTCAATTAATGCCATAAAAAAATAAGTACTAATGAATTTAAACGCAACCACGGATAATGGATGGCATAATGGTGGAACGAGTAGAAGCGCACGTGATAAGTGACAATGGAAATGTGAATAAAGAGGAACGAATTAAACATGATACCCCTATAGTGCTCCTAATACTGTACTAGTGCAACACTACTATACTGAAGTAAAGCCTTAATAAAATTCAATTGATTAACTGATTTGGGCGAAATGCAAAGAAATAAATTTGTGAAAAGCAAAGCTTTTGCTTACAAATGGACAACGGACTTGCTATACCATAACTTACCAATTTATGAATGGTTTGCAACTACATCCGTTACTATGATTTTGATTTGCGCTCGTTTGATGCAACTAACAACCGAACAACGGATGATTAATTGGTTCCATCAGTTTTTAGCACTGCTTAGAATTACTAACGCTTCTAAGTTACTAGAAAGTCTGACAAGTGCTAGGAAAAAAAGGTTAGCACTATTAACAAGTTGTTCCAAATGTATAACGGTCCCTGTAATGCCCAATATGGTAAAAACTTCACAGATAGGCGAGTTAAGATGCAGCTGTGAGGGTGGTGTGTTTGAAGATAATTCGAAGTTTGGGTGGCTAGTTAATTTCTGGCAAAAAATCTTAAGTCATCAATTCCTTTCATAATAAAAAGTGGATACCTTCAAGTTGCTGGGACACCTATGTGAAGTACACTCTTTACTCTTAACACTCAGCTCACTAGAGTTTTTCAGCATTTACACATTAAATTAAGTCTAAGCTCCCTAGCATTTTAATTTGTTGTAACTTGAAGTGTGTGGGTAATTTTGAGGAATTGTGACTTTTACGCAAATTTTCTTTTCTTGCTGTGTTTATTAGTTTGTATTATCATTAAAAAACTTTAGAGGTGTATCTCACTTGTGAACCGAGAAAAGAGTCGTTATGCATTTTCTAAACTTTAAGGAACAGACAAGAATGTCCAATATCGGGTTTGCTCATCTTTTGCAGGTAGCACATCTTCTCAAACTAAAAGAATGTACAAAAAAAGGCCATAAACTTATAATAAGTTAATAATTGGAAATAAGCTAAACAACGAAAACAATGCAACAAAAATAACTTTGACAAGGTGCCTCGTATGCTTAACGGTTCGTTGAAGAGTCATCAATCAGAGTGGAACCAGCAAATCAGTGCGTCACAAAACCAACGATTGAGTTAGATGAGATGCGAGCATCCATCCACTCGGACTGAAAAGAACAAAGCCCCAGGTGAACAAAATGTAAAACTACAATTGCGATGTTTCGGGTAGAATGATAATGCGAAGAATGCTCCCGAAACTTCGCAGTTTTATTGTGTGCGCAGCTTATATCTTGAGCCCTGCAAGTATTTTATGAGCGACTATACGTTTTCCTGAAGGGGGTGGCTTTAATCGACGGCCGCCATTGTTTTTGTAATCATTTTGGATATCAACAAGGCACTCTCCTACCGAAAACATACAATCGATTATCTGTTTTCGTTCGGGGGCGAACTCAAGATAGGCCGCGGACACCTTAGTGTTTTATTTTGGCACGTGCAGGCTTCATTCAATGTAATCACAAAGTCTATGATAAAAACGCCTCAAGTCACTCTGCCATTGGAGGAGTGGGCACGAAGGTAAAGGCTCTACGTCAGGAACAGGATGACGTGAAGGATTGGTTTGCTAAGCCGTTCACATCTAAACAAACCAATTCGATTAAGACAAGTAACAAACCTTGCTTGGCCGCCACGTCATTTCTAGAGCATAATTTTCGCTTATTGGGCTATTTCCATTTGATCGTCCAGATCGGTTTACCATGTTTAAAAATTTAATTTTTCAATATATCTTCATAATAATAATAATAAAAATAATAAAAAAAAAATGTGTAGCTCTTTATCTGTTAGTAATATTATTGATTTAAGTAGCCTAGGCTTTGAAGATTTTTGGCTAGAAAACCCATCTTTAATCTTTTGCTGCTCTCGGCGAGTCTCTCTGACAAACTGACTTTCTGTAATGTGTGGCGCAGTGACAACCCTGACCACTGCACTGTGACTGAGGTTTGGCGCTAATGACCTGGGCTGTCAATTCTCAATTCTCCCCCCAACCCCTTCTTAACATCAATCTTGACCTCCGTCTGTGAGCCTCGCCAAGATCAGCCAGAGAAAAGGTTTAGTTAGAATACACAATGAAAGCCCACAATGCTTTCTACATCTTATAATATTATGCTGTAGTTTGTTCCACATTGTGTTTTCAGAAAACTGACTGGATGACGACTCGTTTCTTTGCAATAAGAGTCCAAAAACATGTGGATACCGCACTTGGAGACTCAACAAAGTTACTGTTACAGTTTACGAATAAGATGTTTACGGATTTTTGCACTCGTAGTGGAAGAAAACGTGGCGTCATACAGTCATTTTTCTGAAAACATAATGTGGAAAAAAATATAGAACAAGGTAAACAGTAAGAGAAAAGTGTATATCACTTGCCTCGGATATTTTGATCTGAGTCTCAGCCTGATCTGACTCGACAGTACGGCGTAGTTCCTCGAGCTGCCGCTTACCCTCCTGGCGCTCCTTGTCCCTCCCATTCTCCATATCTACAACTCTTTGTCTCAGTTCTTTGGCCATCTTGTGAGACTCTGTCAGCAGACGCTGTTGTTCCTCGCGTTCCTTCTGCCATGCTAGCTCCAATTTGGTCTTCATTCCATAGATTCGGCTTTTTCCTCCGGACAGGATAGCGGTTTCTTCCAACTAAACAAAAATACAATAGGAAAAAAAACAAAGAAGTTACTAAAAATCAAATGTAGTTAACACCATACAAAGAAAAACAAACAAATGTGGACCCTGACTACAGACAAATCTAAGTTTTTTTATTTTTTATTAAACGTTTATTTATTTTGATGTATTCCTTTGCATGCTGCAAGGCGTAGTCAGTGATGCCTTTCTGAAAACAAGAAATAAAATAATACCCGCTTTCACATCAACGGCACCAGAAGGCAGCACATGTCAGGTGCCCGTCGACGGTGAAACTTGAAATAAAAAATGACGGCTTCGTTACCATGGTAACCATGGTAATAGCAACACATATACCTTCGGAAATTGTCGAAATACTCGTGCGTGGGAAATCCGAAGTTGCAGATCTGATTCTGTGTTCAGTTCAAACCAAATTAGTTCGTTACAAGAAGCGTGAACCACGGAAGAAGCTTCGGGTGAAGTGGCCACTCACCACGCTTTTCGGAACACAAAATTATGAGTTATACTTAGCGCCACTCGTAACGACAACCGTTTTAAAATTGAATGCTGGATTAAAAAAAAATAAAACTTGATCAGACAGTTCTGATTTATCTTAAAATTATTTTAATGTCCTAATCTGACATCCGATATTTTTTAAGTGGTTAATTTTGTATTCTTATATAATCGTGATCAATTTGTTTAGTGACGCTAAATAGCTTTGCGCTTCCTGTTACTTGACGTCAGCGCCCTCTGGCGGTAAATCGTTGAAAGCACGTACTAGTTTCATTCAAATGTTTACCGTTGTCAGAGAAAGAGTGGCATTACCTGTCTATCCCGCCCTGTTGCAAGGTTTAACAATATGACAGTGGTAGATGGCACCACGGTAACACGAAATGGTTCTCAGTTAGTGAACATTAACCCAAATTACATGAGGAAACGTAACTGACCTTAAAAAGTACCGACATAATATATCATAACCCTTTAAAATATCCCTAACTGTGTGCGATATCAGCTTTGGTGTATTTTTAACTTGAAGCTGGTTACGGCCATATTTATTGACCAGCACAAGATGCAGCGAGTCAGTGGTACATCATAACGAAATGAAGCACTTCGGCGAAACGCCAAAGAAAATAATTCAAGTGCTAGTCTAAGCGGCTTGCTGATTTTGAGAAAATTCAGCCAAAGGTCGAGGCTTCTATCTGATCGATTCAAGAGGCGGGTTGTGTTTTAGAGCCCTCTTCAGAGCCTATAGAGCAGCGTCACGTGACGTCATATTGGCTACAAGAGAGATAGCTGCAAGGGGCACTAGATTAAAATGGAGGGTTAAACATCAGCACTTCTAGTCAAGGCAGTGCTTTGAAAGCGGCTTTCATAGGCTTAAAAAAACGTTGTTTTCTGATCCCTATGGTGCTAGGTTGTAATCGGAAAAGAAAAAGATTTCACTTGTTTAAAAATGTCAGCAACTGCCAACAAATCGACAAAAATTGCGCTCTATAGGCCTAAGAAATCCGCTCTAACAGCATTGGCTTCAGTAAGACGGCCCTTCTTTTCCCCCTCCAGTGACCCTTGCAGCTAACCCTGTTACTGGCTTTAGCATAGAGTTATATACAATAATACTACATAAAGAAAGAAATCACAAGGTAAAGGGGTAAATGAAGCAAGCAGTCTGCATTAAACTCCTGGGTTCGAGTCCCAGTCGGGGCAGTAGTTTTTTCTGTCTTTCTCAGACTAGTGTATTGTGTATCCTCACAAGGTCAGTCTTTAATGCAGACTGCTTGCTTAATAATACTACGTTGTGTCACTGCTCTATATGCTTTGCCGACGTTCGTAATCGCAGTGTTCTTATCCTGTTTTGCCATCTGATAGCGTCCAAAACAGTGCTTCCTACACAAACTCAGCATCGTCAGCATAGACGTACTTTAATAAACTAACATCAATGTTAAACGTAAACATGACTGCTGTCAATATTAAACGAAAGAAACACGGTGGGGTCTACATTGTGACCAGCTAAGAATAGCAAGTGTGCAGCAATTATGACGAGAAAAAAGTCCACGTTCCATTGCGAGTCAGAGAATTGAACCCGGAACTTTGGATTGGGCCGATCCGTTGCACTGGACCACTGGACCACTCTACACTGTCATAATTGCTGCTAATTTGCCAAAATGAGCTTGTGTGTGCTATTTTTTCCGGAGCAATGATTATGATAGTGCCGAGTCAGGATAATGGTCTACACCACGCGCCAAAGCTGTTTGCCGTGAGGCACGTATCACGTGACTGGGCTAGTCCACTCAGACGGCCAAAGATCCGCTGTTCTCGTTCGTCAGTGGCTAACTCATGATGACATCACGGTAAACAGTCTTGGCTCGTGGTGTAGTGCATTTGTGGCCCAGTCCAAAGACCCGGGTTCAATACCCTGAATCGCTATTACACGTGAATTTTTTTTCGTCATAATTGCTGCTGCACTCTTTGCTGTTCACAATGTTGGCTCCCTTGTGATTCTTTGGTCAACGAAAGAGCTGTTAATCTAAGTATGCCGAGACTTTAATCCTGTGAATAAATTTCTGTTGGGTTTGGTAGTGTTTTAAGCATGGCCATTAAACTAACTGGCCCGACCTACAACGAATTAGAGGGGGTAGACAAAATGGACGCCACGACTGTCTCATTTCTTGAGGTCTGTTCGGGAATTGGCATTTCGTATCGGTGAATTTTTGTACGGAGAGTCGCGACATCTATTGGCATGTAGTGGCGGTTTTCAAAATATAATTTTAATTTTGCGTAGATTTGCGTGACAGATTTTTATTACGTATGTATTAAAGCATTTTTAAATAGTTTTTAAGTTATCACTCAGACACAGTTAAGCTATTCCTCTGCGCTTGGAAAAGAAAAAAAGCGACACGTTCGTGTATCCAGAAAGTGTTGTACGGGAAGGAACGTTAGCATTTTCGTACGGACGGTGTCGCCCTCGGTTGACAGAACGAGGCAACATAACGAATCATAACATAAGTGGCGTTTTCGGCGGCCATATTGCCCAACCCAGTCTCGTATGCTATTTTTCATCCAAGATCCGGCCACCACTGTAGTGAGCCCTGGTTTTAAGGATGAACTTGGCAAGTGTTCTCGGCTTCGTTTCTCTTCTTTTGGTTAATTTTGCTGAATGTCGACGGAAAGTTATGAGAGTGCAGAGGCACTGGCGCCAAAAGCAATCGCAGGTGCACATTTTATTATCCCCGGGGTACCAGGATAAACAAGGTCTAAAGGCAAAAGCGCGAACGATGTGACGAGTTCCGTGAAAACCCAAGAGCAGCAACCAAAGTAAGGGCTTGGTCTCCAAGCCGAGAGGATATGAGATCGAATGTCACAACATACTGACAAAAAAACCATACCCAACATCCCCTAACGGAACCAAGAGCTCAGAAAAATGCTCCCGGAAATGAGGGGTTTGCTTGGCATGCAGGGGCGTCATGCGTTGACATCATTACAGTCTTCCCTTAAGCATATTCTCGGTAAAGCGTTGTAAAACAGAACCCACAATCAAGAACTAAAGGTAGACCATCTTTTCACCCGGCGAAGAATTTGAAACGAAGTGGCATTTTTTTTTTTAATGCCAGGAGCTCAAAATACTTTACGGTTTATAGGATGCTGACTTAAGATGTTGGTTTACTCATCTTCGACGCGATGCGTGAGGGATTAAGAACAAAACAAAAAAAATCAGAAAGGTTCAAAAAGAGGGTCCTCTCCTTTCTCCCTGTCACATTTTCATCGGAACTATACTTGTCGCAAAAGATATTGTTGTTGATGAAATTTTTGGTCAACCTAAGCGAACATACACCGAGTGCGTGTAAAGTAATAGCTTATAAAATGAAGAAAAATGTTTAAAAACTAATTATAAACCACGTAATCAAACCACATTTCAGCACCTAGACTGCGTAGAAAATCGGCATGAGTCAAATTCAAATAGAGTACCGATTTGTCCACAAATCAAGGGACACCCAGCATACCGTCAAATTCCCCCCCCCCCCCCACTATATTTCGCGTTGGTGTAACAGGGAAATTGAATAATGACAGTGATTCTGATGAAAATGATGATGATTATGATACTGTGGCCTAAACGTATTCGTTTTTGAATTGATAAATAATCGATTTGTAAACTAATTTTCATATCTTAGCTTTGCATATTGAATGGACACGAAAACTCATAAAGTTGGTGTATTGGTTAAATACTGTTGGTCCGTTGAATAGGAGTCCACCATTAATTGAAAGCTATGACGCACGTCGTTTATGTGTCAAGCCCTAACCAGGTAGAAGTAAGTAATAGGACAATTTGAAGCGAAGCGGCGTATTACATTGTGCCGACAACAAATCTTTCCGGGGTTCGTCTTATTCCGTTGCCTAACACTGAGACGTTCGCAGGGGCGTATCATTACCAGCTTTCAGAACTCTTGTGGCTCTTGGACAATAGCCCATAGGAATAACATTAGAACCGAAACAAAAAAAAAATTCTAGCAGCAAAACTACTTGCCTTACAGTAAAATTAAAAAAAAAAACCGTCACCTTAATTTTTTGCGTAGATTAAGCACACGAAAAACTGAGAAGATACCTTGGAAAGAATGATCCCTGTGTGGTTCCAGCATGTTTAGTGGTTTGGGTGAAAATAGCATGGATTTTCGATACAATGTATAAACAAAATGAATTTTTTTTAATTAAGGAAGCATTTTTTTCAAAAAGTGTTCTTGGCATGTGAGAGATGATACATCCAGCTTTACGAATAAAAAAAAGGTCTTGATAGAACAAACGTAGGTGGTTCCACATCATTTTGAAAACGTTACCTTTATTTTAGCAGTGGAGTGTTAGGTCTAACTGGGTTGAAGGCCAAGCTCTTGCTCTTGGAGAGACCTGATTCCTGGTAATGTTGGGAGGGCCATTTAGGCCCGGAAAATGGTTAACGTAGGGCCCTCTTTTGTGGCATTTCATAAGAAATCAGTCATCATGAAAAACTTTCAATGGGCCCCGACAGACCCTCCAAGGATAGGTTCCACGGGAAACCTCCCGTTTAACCGTATAGCCAGTACGCCCCTGGACCTTGGCATTGTCGGTGAGGAGTTAAGCTGGGTACACAAGTTGACGTTGTCATCAGGAAAGCCTAAGTACAATATTCCCTGAAAAAAAATTCTTTCACCATGACTATGCCCTTCTACTTGAAAGTCGTGATGAAAGAATTTTTTTTCAGGATGTATTGCACTCTAGAAAAATCTTTACTGTCACTGATGACAATGTCGGCATGAGTATTTAGCATTGCATGAATAACTCACTATGCTTCGGGCTTGTTGCTCAGATTGTTGTAACATCACGGTGGCAGTTCTGACGTAACATTATAACGATTATCCCATTTCGCAAAGTGACAAACGTGCAGCTTAGTAACTGAAGACATCGAACGGCTTAAAGCCAGAATCGCATATTTAGAAATATCTAACAAAGCCTTTAAATACAAGTTCGTAAACATAGGGGCCATTCAAAAACCACGTAGCCGTTTTTTCAGCCATTTTTAACCCCCCCTCCCCCCCTGTGTGGTCGTCTGTGGTCAGGTCTTGAACCCCCCCCCCCCCCAAAAAAAAACACGTGGCTCATAGCCACCCCCCCCCCCCTCCAAACTTAAAGAAAATAACAACTTAATGTGTTTTTGACAATGCGGTACCACTTCATATAAAATTTGTGTTATTATGCCGTACCAAATTTGATGAACTGATAGTGGTCGACATGAATAACCCAACGATAGGTACCCCCATACTCCACTTTCGCTTTGACTGCTGAAAGTGTCATTTAAATTGTAGACACAACTTCTTCCTCCTGCGTGCAGGACGACTTTGGAACTCTCTTCCATCAGAGGTCGTTGAGACTGATAACATCATGATTTTTAAAACCAGACTTTTAGCTCATTATAGTATTGATGAAATGTATGATTATTTTTAACTCTCTCTTTGGACGGTAGTTTTATTCAGCTAGACCTTTTTTTTTACAGTGGATGTACAGTACATTTCCCTTTATTTAATGGATGAATTTTATTGTGATTATTATTATTAAATATTTTAACAAATTTTCTGGCGATCTGCAACGGTCGCTAGAATAAACGTCATCCGAGATTTGTAACTGAGACGGAAAGTAGAAAGGCTCTTATACGTTCATTATTACGTAGGCCACAACTGCATTAAATTGTCCCCGTGAAGCACTTGATGCTAGGCGCATACTATTTAGATGAATTTAGTACGAGTGAAGGAAACGCAGTATTACGTTGTTGAAGAATTTTACGACAAGCCGCTGTATTTTTCACCACTATTCGGGAAATGCAGCTCGGTTGATTGTGGGCCCAGGCGTTAGTCGATGCATTGATTTATATACTATCACACTGCGTGGTAAGCTCCATGGTCGATGTAGGAACAATATAAAAAATAAATTACAGGGGGTTCTATGAGGCTAATTAATTTAGAAACACTTTGCATTAGCCTCACAGAGCCACCTTTGCACGGCCATCTCCTTCCTACTTCATTTCCCTTACTTAAAAGCCTACATTAAATTATTCATGACATTCCATGTCACCGAATTCCAACCAATGAAGTCACATTGTCCCCTTTATAACCAGTCGCTGGGATCATTTTAGCACCGACGTCATTTTCACGACGTTTGCGGTGGGTAGTCTCCTCCTTCTTTCTAAACCACTCGATTATTAATTTTTGCCAATACATTTAGCACATCCGAATTGTAATGGCTTGTTTTCTCTCGTCCGTTTATGGGTCTTTTGTAATACAATGACGAAGATTCCTCCTTACTTTGTTTTATTTTATTTGGCTCCTATCTGGGAGTCGAAACGTTGCAGTGGTTGCAGTCGTTTGACAGTAGCTAATGTGTTTAGTGTTGCTGTTTGTTTTTATTGTGATCAAGAAAGACGTAGACCTTTCGAAAATTAAAATTAGTGTGTGTATGAAGTTGTGGGATCATTTACTGCTTTTTCTGTTATTTGGGCAGTATGTTCAATAAATAATACATTTTTTAGATTTTACATTTATTCATTATATTCTAATATTCCTTCTGACGTGTTTAGAAAAAGGATGTCCTATAAAGAAAAGCAATTCATCTGTATATTCATTATGTAAAACGAATGCCAAAGATAAAATATTATTCTGTTTGTATAGCCACCACTCACCAAATTTGTTGTTAACTAGGATAAACAGTAGCACGAATTAAAGTTTCATGTGCCGCATGTTCCAGGACCAAGCTAGACCTTTTCTCCTCCCCCGATCGTGAGGAGATTCCCATTAGGATGAGATAACGGCTCTCGATATGCATCCCGTGGGACCAGTCACCTCATGAAAGGGATCGTAGGAACTACCCAGCAAAATAGTTCTTTTCCATCGCGAGTTAACATTAGCAGCTGAAAACGATCTTATTCGAATATTTCCTTTCTATCGTTTCTTAGCTGCCAACAGGGACCCCTAACTCCAGAATGAAGAACCAGGAAATTTCTGGCCTAGATCATGTTTTAGATTTCAGGTGAGTGCAGCAGTTTTTTCTGAAAAGGTGGCAGAACACGAAGAAGAACAACGACAAGAAGTGAATGGTTTTCAAATTTACATGTGGCTCTTTACCTTAACTCATGTACTGAATTGCATAATTTTTGTTATAAATGTATCTTCCATACTTATCTACTATCTGGCCAAGTTTGGGCGGAAAATACTGTCTAGGAACGGAGATATTAATTGTTTTAGTTTTGCTGGAGGGAGGAATTCTATCATACATCGGCGTAAGATGAGTGATATTGCAATATCTCTTACCCAATCTAGGTTTATTTTAGTTCAACTTATTTAGTTGGAGGCAATGTTGGTAGCGACTCTTGCTTTTTTTGGTTTTCTTTTCTTTGTAGCAATCTCAGCTAAGAATAGTATTTGCAACACGTTTTTTTTTTATCTGCTAGATCTTGGTCTTGGATTATTATTTTTACCAATAACTTTTAAATCCTCTGCCATATAACGCCTTGGAAGTTGGAATCTTCCATCGGAAAACTCTGAGACGATCACTAAAACGGCATATCGGAACTTCAAAGCTAGTACACCACTTCAGAACAGCTATCTTCTTTTAAACAATGTTGTTTAAAATTCCACCTTCTTCCAAAAGGCATTCAGATTCAGACACATTCCAAATGTCTTCGTGTAATTACCCTTGGCTTCAGTTTCATACCTTACGACCAGAAGGTAGGCCTACGTTTTCTTTCATCATCTATAAACTTACGCCAGCACCTATTGCAAAACTGCGTAAAGTAAAAGAAAGCTACTCATTACTTACATTTCTTTATCTTCGCCGGAGGATTTTTTCTTGTACTGAAGTTCTTTCTTAATTTTCACCTTAGTCTTTGCGGGCTGACTGATCATTTTGGCAAACATGTAAAACAACATTGCTGTTGTGTCGATGTTGCCAAAACACAAAATCACGTTCAGAGAAAAATAAATTCAGAACACAAACACAATGTGTTTTTCACATTGTTTAGTGTAATATTTTCACAACTGTTGCGGAAAATCGTGTACCCTTACATAATGACGAATTTTCTGTTTGTTCAACAGTAATGCATTGTACGAGCAACCACTTAGAGCGCTGTGGTTGTTATTAACAGCCAGTTCTTGTTTCCCAAATGCAACAATGTCGTGTGTTGCGTGCAGTGCAACAGGCGAATAGTGGCTGTTGTGTGCGTTTTTCTGTTAAAGCACTGCCACTGAGTTATCCAGTGCGTAGTGACTCAGGTGAAGAACTTCGGAATTAAGCTCAGGCTCCAAGCATCGATGTAGGGACTCACAAATCACGGTGCGGGAGATGCTTCGCTCTGATTGGCCGTTACGCTCTGTATCATCGATGCAATTGGCTGAATCTTCCATCGCCTAATTACAGCCTCATAGGACGGGAAATGACGCAACACAGCGTCGTCCTAACTGTTTACTACCTACTCACGCACGTAGCCGTACACACATGCTTCCATTCGGTTGAGCGGTTATCTAATTTTGAACCCTGCCACTGCTGTGAAAGACGTTTTGTTTACATCTTGCGCATTCCCGCTCAAAATGGCTTCTTTGTTCCTCCCCCTCATTGAGGAGCAGTTTATTTTCTTATGTGATCGGAGCCATTTGAAAAGAAAACTATTATGGAGACGATCCAAATGTGTGTTCGGTTGAGGTTAAGGGCAATTGATCAGCACGGAGGGAATAAATATAGTATCACGAAGGCGGCACGCGTAAAGCAAAGATGGGGACGTTGTAACTTGTAACTTATACAAACTGCAAGGGGAAATAAAGGGCAGTTTTGTTGTGGAATCCTAATTAATTTTAAAATGTTATTTTTAGAAAATGATTAGGCTTCTGTAGACAGCCATTCTGTTCGTTCGGAAAACCAATAAACCACCGATCAGTCACACAAGGCAAGCCACGGATACAGTCAGGCCCGGTCAATAAAAGATGGAGTCACGGTCAGTTGAAAGTGAAAGATTGTTCAGGGGCAGTAAGAAAGTGTTGAAAGTTCGACTAATCGTGCCACTCCGCCCAAGTGGTGCACTGATGAAGTGAAGAAAGCAAGCACTATAATGATATAAGAATTAAAAAAAAAAAAAACAAGTAGTGGACAAACACACAAAAAGCACGTAATTGCGAGTTACTTTCATCTCGTCATCAGGTGCACTAATTCCACAAAGGTTTCGTCAACATGTTAAAAAATACAGTTCGTACAGCTTCAGCATAGGGTAGTAAAATTTTAATTTGGAAATAAAACATAAAACTATTAAAAATAACCTATAAGCTGAACCTGAGCAGAACAATGATGCACTAGCCTAATGTTTACTAACAGTGGCTTAACGAACTTAGGCTGGGCCCCTACGCAAAATTTTATTTGGGCCCCCAACTCCACAAAGAAACGTATTTTTCCACAAACATGTAATGTATGCCAGAACCACACTCATTTTTTTTTTTTTTTTTTTTGCGCTGGGGGTGGCTAATAGTTTTAGGAGCCAGTTTTATTTATTTGGCCAGATCCAGGAACGATTCGTACGCAACTACGCATGTCTCAACCCTGAACCGCCCAACAAATCTTCAAGTATTATGCAAACTGACATGGTCTTCTTTACATCTAAAAGGGGCTAAATTAGTTCAGACTTAACTTTAAAAGCATAATGAAGGCTGCACTAGGTTATCTGATCCTTAACGTTTTCCACGAGCAAACATTTCAATGATTTTACTTGCTCTTACTCACATCCAGTAGTGAGCAAACTAAGGCTGACTATTTAGTCGTGCAGTCGACATATTATATATATATACTTCGAAGGTAGTTTTTAATGAGTTTTGATTTAGAGACCGTTTACGAATACGTATGACGGGACCGGGCTTCAGATTTTAACTCCGGGAAAGAATGCAACTTGAGACTTTTGCACTGTCTGACTGAATCCGTCGGCGTGTTTACAGCTAAAACGGGCCCATCATACGGTGTGGGCCTCTACGCAATGAGTACCTCGCTCAGTGTACAACTCGCTGTTTACGAACGATGTTCCACGTTGGTTCCATGTTGGTTACTAAAAATGCTACTGCCTGTAGAAACTAATGACAAAACATTTTTTTTGCGGGAAGGTTTCTGAATAGTGTGGCTTTGTACGAGAAATATCAGACCAGCTTTGTACGGCCTAAGTCGGTAGCGTGCACAGTCCTCCGAGAGGGCAGGGGCAACATTTAGTAAAGGGCACAGTACGTTTTAGTGGACTTTTTTCTGGGGTGCAGTTTGCTTTCTCGTTACACTTTTCTACCCCTTTCTTAGCCTTTTCTTTTTGCCCTTTTCAAACCTTTACGCCCTTTCTCAGGCATCGCCGCACCCGCAAATATCGGCACAAATGGTTCACTTTCTTTTTACATAACGGGCATTTTGCGAAAAGGGCAGGAGCAATGCCCCCCCCCGCTTCTGTACACGCCACTGGCCTAAGCAACGTGCAATGAGCACTTACAAATGTTTACTCTTCAGGGCCTTTTTACCGAACGTTTCTTCCTGTCGTCTCGGGGGCCTGCTCTGTGCGCGCCGTCTGTACAGCCATATACAACCACAGCCATGCCACGAGTTCTTTTTGTGTCAGCCACCCCGACATGTTACATGGTCCCATTTCCGTCAGCTGCAGTATGATCTCGTGTATATTTTTGCTAATTTGGAGTCCAGGGCTCATTCCCTTCCGTTGTATTTTGCTCGCTATGCCCGGGTGCCCAAGAAACCCCCACTATTGCAAAGTATATTTAAAGCCTAAAGGGTGTTTAATACTAAATACGGTTAAGCCAAATACGGTGTTTTAAAAAAAAAAGATTTTTTAGACTTTTTTGTAATTAAATTATGCAACAACTTACAGAACACCATCTACTCTACTTAAATTTAGTAGTTACTGTTGACGTAGTAAGTTTCGACATTTTTTATAAAACGGGGCTCCTTTTTTTTGACTGGATCGGACCGAGGAACCAATGACCCGGCCCGATCCAGTCAACAAAACGGTCACGGAATCAGTCTGGATTAACCGATTTTCAAGCCACTGCTCGGGTCACTTTGAACCTGTACTCGCAGGATACAGGTCACCTATTGCTTACCTGTTCTTCTCGGGGAAGCATCGGTTCTGTTTTAAGTTTTTGGTTTTGTAAATTTTAAATTTGTTTGTGTATTTGTGTTGGCCTTGACAATGGTATGATACGTGTACTGTACTTTTAAACTTCTTTGCACTTGATAACGGGATACAGCAATACCCGAAACATTTTGGTTTTTACTGTATATTTGTGCACTTTTAAGGCTTTTTATGACTGTCTTCTGGGTCAGTTCGAGTCACGGATCAGCCCGGGTCAACCAACTTTCATGTTACTGGGTGATTTGTGTCATGGACAAGTTCGGGTGAACCAATTTTCGGGTCACCCGGTTATTTGGGACACGGATCAGTCCGGGTCAACTAATTGTCATGTTATCTGATCATTCAGGTCATGGATAGTCTGGGTCGACCAATTTTAGGGCCACCAGGTCATTCGGATCATGGATCATTCCGGGTCAATCAATTTTCGGGTCACCTGGTCATTCGTGTCATGTATGAGTCAGGGTCAAACAAATTTCGGATCACCAGGTCATTCGGGACATGGATCAGTCCGTGTCAACTAACTGTCGTATTATCTGGTTATTTGTGTCGTGGATCAGTCTGGGTCACCCAATTTTTGGGTCATCAGGTCATTCTGATCACGGACACTTCCAGATAAACCAACTTTCGGTCATCTGATCATTCGGGTCAAGGACAAGTCCTAATCAGCTAATTTTCGGTTCACCAGGTCATTCTAGTCACATATCAGTCCGGTTAAACCAATATTTGGGTTACCTAGTCATTTGGGTCTATGGGCCAGTCCGGGTCACCAAATCATGTGGGTCACGGACCAGCGATGGTCAACCAATTTTTGGGTCACCGGTTTATTTGGGTGATGAATAAAGCTAGGTCAATTAATTTTCGGGTCACTGAGTCACGGATCAGTCAGTGTCAAGCACTTTTAGGGTAACCTGGTCATTCGGGTCACGACAACTGTTCAACTCGTTTTTCCAATTCATTTGGAATTTTTCACATGGACTGCAATCTATGTTTTATTTGTAGATTTTAAGTTCGAAAACCAATAACATTAGACACGGAATTTGGGAGATATTGACTTTCCAGGATCATACTTATTCTGGCGGTCGGTACTGTTCGGTACTGGTTCGGTCGGTACTGTCTTCTGATCCAATTCTTCAGGGAAATTATTCAGCAATGAAAGAAACGACTTGACACGAAACAGAAAATTTTTCTGAAACTTGACACATAACGCGATAACGTGACCAATGAGACATAAATGCAACAAATGCACTAACCGTACGAGTCTTCATGACTTTTCTAATTCTATACTTCTTAGGTTTTTTTCTTTTAATTAACCATGATTATATTTTCAATGTAAGACGACGAAAATACGACCTATATTGAGTGAGTGAAGTGAAGTAAATGGTGGTGGGAGGGTGGAGATTGGGGGGGGGGGGGGAGGTTACTGAACCAGGCAAACAGTATCGAAAAGCCGTATGTGCCCGCATCCGACAAGAGCTATTGTTTGCGAGTGGCGTGTTGGCTATACCATACAAAAAATGGTAATTAAAGCTAACTTAAAACATAAGTCAACTTAAACAACTAATACAAACAAACGCCAAAGTTTTAAGGCAAAAAAAAAAGGCAATACCGTAAATTGCCTATTAAACGCCCATGGGCTGTTAAAATGAATTCGATTAAAAAGGAGTTGGGCCGTAACAAAGTTATAATTCGAATCTTACTTCTGCCCATGGAGGGTGTTTAGGCCTAACTCCATTGCGGAAAATTCGGCGTTTATGCGATCATTCACATACGTGATCTGGGTTCGGTCTAGCATTAACACAATGCTTTTGTTCTCATTTGTTCATGAATTTAGTTGGTTAGCTTACTAGTTTATTTAATTTGGTTTACGTATGAAGCTTTTAGTTAATTTGCTGCAGAAAAAAAATACACGATTTAAGGTGACGAAACATTGATTTTAATAGGCGATTTGCGGTACAGACACAGAAGAAGAAACACGACGGTGCACATTGACACGTAAAGCGTATCCAGTACATAAAAATATGGTTAAGAAAACTCAAAATATTCAAACGACTAAAAATGCTGTAAATATTCTTCACCTTAAAATATTAAATAAATTTACAGGGGACACAGTACTGATAGCCAGTAGCAACCTAAACGGGCATTTCCGAAAATTATTAGTTTTAGTAATTTCTTTTATGTAGTTAGGTAAGTCGTTATAAAATTTCCTGCAGCGAAGTAACTGCATTTACGTATTTTTTCTTAGACACTTTCGTTGAATGATAAATGGATTCCCTCCTCATGTGGTAGGTAATCACTACACGAATTGTAGCATGTTTTAAATTAATTCTTCCGGAAGTTAATTAAACAGGAAGGAAAGCCAAATGGGCACGAGTATGGTTAAATAAATACGGATGCTAACCTATTTACGTTGCCTTATGGACTTAAATGTCAAGACTGCATGAGCGGAGAATTGAACCCACGACCTTTGAAACAAATACCGAGGTCCTACCGCTGAGCCATACTGACACGGCCAAAGGAAACGTCCGTAGCCAGCATTTAAAACGCCCATATATACATACAAACATACATTTTCCCAATCGTCACTGGAGGGATGCTTGCTTGTGTGCCACACACCAGTGAAGCTGAAAGGAACACACATGAAAGCAGGAAATTAGGGATTAAACAGGATGGAAAGCCAAATGGGCTCAAACAGGGATGAAAACCTATTCACGTTGCCTTTTGGTCTTAAATGTGAGATTCCTGAACAGGGCATTAAACCCACGATCTTTGAAACCTTTGAAATTAATCAAAACTGTGTAAACATACAAATGGCGAACTGGGAGGATTGCAGCATAAAAGATGCTTCATGCAAATTTTGAAAATTTATCATCTTCATCGTAATTCTCTTTCCTTTCAGCCAATCAACAGAAATCTGCGTAAGACGTCTTGGCTTGTAAGACCTAATCCCAGTTTCTAGTCACGCCTCACGTGCGGCCATTAGAATTTTTACTTGCTGTCGACTTTTTTTCCTCCTTGAAGATTCTTCAACCTTTTTCTTCGCGGCCTGTTTATTTTTGCTTCATGCATGGTTGTTGCCGACAGAACGGGAAAAAAAATGAACAGTAACGATCACAGTGGGCAATGTTGGCAGTTCTACAACTGAAATGTTATGAATAATCTTTCACTCTTCATCGAATTTGAAAGTTGAAAAGAGAGAAGGGGAAAAAAAAAAGAATTATTACCATCAGACTTTCCCAAATTAGTAGCAATCATATTTAGCTCGTAAGAAGTCAAGCGTTCATCTTCTTGGCAAACTGCTGGAGATTTTTGCGATTGAAGAGTTGGTGCAACACTCCAACATAGTGTATTTCTAAGTCCAATGATATCATTAATTTAAATAAAATTTAAAGTTTATTGCTTATTAGCTTTTTCTGTTGCGTCAGCAGTCAGTTCAAGGAGCTTACGAAAGTTTATTTCTTGTCGGCCTTCAACCTGTATGCTCAAGGACAAACGGTTGGGTGTTCTGCAGTTATAAACATCTCAAAGAGAGCTATCAGCCTGCGAAAACCCTTAAAAGCCGTAAAATCAGTGACGCCTGGTTCCTGACGTTAGGCCACGGCGTCGCTTGCAATTTGGTGTGAAAAACGTGTATTTTTTTTCTTGTTTCACTAATTTTAGGGATACTTTTTAACGCAGCCTATGCAACTTGCTCTTGTAATTTTGTGCTTTTTAAAAAAAATAACTTTGGATTTTATTAAATAAACACAGATGAAAGCCCAGCAATTGTTGATTTTTATGATGTTAACTTGTTGAAGGGCCCTGTGTGTCTCGTGCTCATGATCCTGGATTTTCCGCTACGATTTCTCCAGCTAAATTGTCCCTCTCACCGTCGCGGGGAAGAAAATCCAGTTTGGCAGGTTGGATTTGAGCTCCCTAAAAAAAAAAAAAGTCAACTTGTTGTTCTACGGCAACACTACGAGTAAGTGCAACAATGATGACGAACGCACAGCAAAGGAAACCAGTACTATTGAAATCGCTCTGGAGGGCTCAACGAACCATGAGCTTAACATCTATACCACGTGCCACGGCTGTTTGCTGTGACGTGCATATCACGTGACTGGGCTAGTCCACTCAGATGGCCAAACAGCCGTTATTCTCGTTCGTCATTGGCTAACTCGTGGTGACGTCAAGGCAAACAGCCGTCGCGCGTGGTTTAAACCTTTGCATGCCGTATGGAGTGCTAATACAAGCAAGGCCAGCCATTACTTATTTCCTGTTGGTTTATCATTCTGAAAAATGCCTCGGGATTTAAGCGTTGCGGGTGGAGAATACGTCTCATCCAACACAAGAATGCGGATAACCCGTTAGGAGAAAAGATGTCAGGTTTGACAGAAAAATGTTCTATCAAGAAGAAGAAAAAAAAAAGAAGAAAAAAAAGAACAAAATTTTCATTTTTTAATTCAACACGCAAAAATTAACTTGACACGCCTTGCACAGTAGTGACGAAGTCTTTGACAAACTGATTTTGCAAGAAAGGATTTTGAAGGTTTGACGCGCACAAGAAGGATAGGGACAATTTTTCTACATTTTAATTAAAACCGTAAATCCTTAGGATACCCAGTGTAGCAGACTAACAGATTCCTTCAGCGGCTTTGGGATCTCCATAATCATGCCTGTACTGGACATGAGCACAAGAAGGCAACAGAGCCCTTCTCTTCTTGAGAATGCCCGCATGAAGTGGCTGCACCCAGACTCGAACCCGGTCCTCTGATGCACGAGATAGTCATCTTGCCCCACACACTTTCACCAACTCGCGTTTTAGCCGGTTCGATGCCGATTCGATATTTAACCGATCTCCGATATCTGGTTGGTTTACTGTCACTTTTTAAAGACTAACGTCTATTTGACTTCGCCTAGGGTTGAAAGGAATCTTTGATATAAAACTTCATTTGGTTTCTGTGATGTGCACAAACTTCTTGTTCGCATTATTAACTTGAAAATTTTGGCCTGGAAATCAACATTCATATATGCTGGCCACGATGATGCTTCTTGATTTCTCCACTAAAATGCTTAAAACGCGTCTCTCCATCTCGTATACTTCCAAATTGCCAACAAATTTAAATTTATTGTTGTGGTTAGGGCTAAAACCAAAGGAGGGGTGGAGTACTTGACCTCTTTATATCTCGTGGGGTTCGATAATTATCGACACATTTAAATTTATCATACTCAGGGCCGAAAGTAATGGATGGGAGAGGGGGGGGGGGGGCAAAAGTGGATAAATAAAAGTGTTTGGAAAAAAGTCCTTAAAGGGATATACCTCCCAGCGCCATTTTTCTCGATCCTCCACATCAAGTACGGCCCCAAAAGTCTATTTCCTTACCGTTAGTATTTCCCTTGCTAAAAATCTTTTCTAAATGTGGCGTCTAGGAGATTTTCTGTTGAATATAATGGAACTGTATTAACTAACGACCCGTCACTAAATGATGCATTGCGCGCATACAATAACCATGACGTTTCATCTCTGTGTGTACATCTACTAATTTTCTAATAATTACCATGAGATCTAAAATCTAATAGACAAATGCGGTAAAAATTAAAATGAATTAGTCCAATAGATCGCCGAAGCAAAATTATAAGACACTAGCCTAGAAAATTATAAATTGTGATTTTAAAATACGAGAATCATTCCGGTTTGTGACGACACAATCGTTGACTTGATTCTGTCTCGTGTACTATTCACAAAGCCAACCGAGACAGCAGCTATGCGAGGAACGCAGCTACCACCCCAGTCAACCTTGGCACTGTAATTGCTCGGATGATGATCTGCGCGTAGCTGTAATTTGGCATGCGGAATGTTATAAGGCAGGCCTGGTATCCCTTTAATTTTTTTCAAAAAAAAAAAGGAGTTCAAGTGAGAAATATCAACCTCACACCCGCTGGTGTGTGGTCTTTGTTTGACTTGCCACACATAATATTTAAAACAGTAGAATGTTCAAACATTTTTTTTTTACACTCGAAGATCGATCATGTCAAATTACATGGATCCACTTTATGAACGTCCACAAAACGTCATTTTCGGCTTGATCAGAAGCCGCTAAAAGTTAATAAATTGGTTTTCAGGAGTGGAATTAAAAAAATTGATGCGGGCCTGTGGTGTTTTTTTTTTATTCGAGATTTTTCAGGCTTTTTTTTCTTACCACACAAAAAAAAATCAAATATATTACACTTTGTTGTGGAGTACAATTTCTATATATTAATGGGAGGTGCAGCAACGATCAGAGTACAAATGGGGCGATCTTGTTAATCGAGTTCGAAACTGATATGATAACCGGATCCAGGAAGTGTTTGGTGAAAGTGAGGTGGATAATCGGACATTTTTTTTTTAATACTATAGCTTAAAAAAAATTCCATGGGCGAAGAAAACAACCTTCTTTATTGTGCTCCTGAGAACCACTTAATTCACTTTTAGCAGGCAAACCCAAAATTTGCAGATCATCAGGGAAAGGGTTGAACCTTTAATCTATTTCCTTTTCTTGGCGCTGTTTATTTTTTCATCGTTAGGTTGCTTTTTTTTTTTAATTGGAGGTCATACTGTTGGTTTTTATTTTACATTTTTATAAAAATTTATAATTCACAACTTGTTATTAAAGTTGCTGCGATGACGGAAAAAGGGACCCTAGCAAAGGGCCTGCCAGTCTGCGCCAACCAGTGTAGCAGACTAACAGATTCCTTCAGCGGCTTTGGGATCTCTATAATCATGCCTGTTTTGGATATTATCTCGGCTTCCTTGCGATTGTCGGATGTTTCCCGGGTTGTTACAACCCTTCCCCCCTTTCTCCTTAAAAAATGTCCAGTAATGTTCAAAATTGAGCCAGTTCATCTCCACAAGCAGTTTGCTTCAGATGTCGTAAGGCTCCAAGTAATAATTTAAAAAAATTGAGTAAATTGCTTTCTCCTACTTAGGCAACCTTGCCACCCGTCAGGTTTATTTTAGTTGTATATCGTAGAAGAAGTTTATTATTTTCATATCTATTTATAGTACTTATATATATGATAATTATATATATTTTAACCAGCTCTTTAATTATTGCTGTGCTTTGTGAAAGAAAATTCAAATCTGACTACTATACTTACAAGAAACCAATTTTTTTTTCAAGCAATCAGTTGGCCAGATTGTGTGGTTGTTGCTGCAGTTGTAATTACAGCCCTGACAACGGTAAAAACCGTGACAGTGTAGCAGTGCTAACCACCCAGAATGCACCATTATCCATCATGGTTTATGTCGATCGTCAGCTACTCACGGGCAGCAAGGTGGTAGCCGGTTCTCCTACATCATCATAGTGTGCTCTAGGACCTTGAATCGAACCAGGTTGAATCCTTCCCCCTCCCCAACGTACCACTGTTCGTGGGCTGCATATTTCTTCAACTATAAAGTGATAGATGATGAGACGATTCGAACGGAATCAGAGGAAGGTGGATTTACAAACAGTAATGTGGCGGTGTTGAGAATGCGGCTAGTCGTTTGTGTACCCCCATGTTGATTTCACAGCTACCTAGAATAAAACATGTATGGACCGGATTTCAATCCATTTTATTCCGAATCTAACAGCTCATAAAGATCCCGCCATTGAGGACCTCAGCAACTTATGAACCTTATCCCGGCTAGCGTAGTACATTATTCATTTTGTTGGCCGCTCGATCGAAAGCCACACACACTGCCAGCCGGAATGAGATTTGTGGGTTGCAAAGCCCAGTCATCATACAACTAGCAATTACACAACCCTTCACAGCTCAGATCCGGCCTGCCACTGGGTTCACTCCGACAGTTTAGTTGGGGCAGGACCGCATTATTTCATATTACAATGACTTCGTCGTTAGGGCGACAAACTGGCATGACAATTTTCGTAGGTTATTTTTTATTCGGGATCGAAGTGCCGGTCTATTTTTCCGGGACCGAGTTGGCCGCGACCGAATTGTCATGGACTCGTCTTTAGTAAACCAATGCTGGGTGAGTGGATTTCTTAGGCTTGAAAATGTGCGATTTTTTGGATTTGTTGGCAGTTGGGACGATATAATATGGCAAATTGTGTTTACCCGACAAGCGGATTCACGACTTAGGGCGCAGCCAGCATCGATACTACCGCTTTGAAATTATGGGATGGCAGCCGCCATAATGATTATCACGGAGTACACTGTGTTGGAGAAACACAAGTCCGACGAGTAGGGTAAAACACGCACGGCTATACAGTGATACTCTGCAAAATGTATCCTAGCACTGGCAAAAGTTTGAACTAATTTTCCAATAGCTGTTCGATTTTAGAAATTGATGATTTTTTAAAAAAGCGTTTACACATTTGTGGCAACCTGCTAAATACATGCATTACCCCTTCATCGTACGATTACGGCAGAAATGATGAATTTTGTATGGGATGTGTATCAGGACGATATATCGTAAACTGCAATATATGGTAATCCTATACAATATATTTATTTATTTATTTTATTTACAAAATTATTGTAACCCCATACAAAGAGCATGACATCATTTTCAGATGAAAACAACAATTTCACGAATCTCATTTAAGCGAGAGCAGAGGCGAGAATAGGATACAACCAAAGGTGCCGCCATATTCTTCTCGCCTGAATGAGATTCGTCAAATACGTTGTTAAATTTCATCTGAAATTGCTGTCACGCTCTTTATAGGGAGTTATAATAATTTTATAAATAAAATAAATAAATAAATATATGTGGTAGGACTGGCCTTCGGCGAATCTCATCAGATCTCATTCAGACGAGAATCGGAAGTTGGTTAGCGCCATGTTGGGGTTATTGATGTCGGCCAAGCATTGGAAGGAAGGCAGAGTGCGATAGTTTGGAATGCATTGTTTCTAGTACAGTTGCGACCTCCTGGTTACACGGTTGTACCCCGTTCTCGCCTCTGCTCTTGCCTGAATGAGATTCGTACAATTGTTTTTTTTTTTTAAATCTGAAATTGCTGTTATGCTCTGTATAGGGTGTTACAATAATTTTATAAAATAAAATAAATAAATAAATAAATAAATTGTAGGATTGGCCTTCGGCGAATCTCATCAGTGCTCATTCAGACGAGAACCGGAAGTTGGCTGGCGCCATGTTGGTGCTATTGATGTCGGCCAAGCGTTGGAAGGAAGGCAGCGTGCGATAGTTTGGAATGCACTGTTTCTATTACAGTTGTGACACCCTGTTGGCAGCTGCTGCAATTTTCGGCAAGTGTACCCTTTTCCTT